>CAJHNH020002581.1:0-26987 GCA_905116865.2 Candidula unifasciata
ATTGCTTTCTAGACGGTCGGCCGCCTGAAACCAGCGCATGGCCCGCAGCTAGGATCGAGCCCAGCACCCCGGCATTACGAATCGTTCGCATCGACTTAGCCACAGCGCCGACGTAGAGTGAATATGCAAGCGTTTCTGCAACGGCAGAAGTTGAGGCATGTATAACTCGTGCGGTACTGTAGGGTAGTTAGTTGCTCTCTTTCGGTCAGTCAGATTAAATCCTCAGTGTCTTCCTATTTGTGTCTGAAGACTTTTTCGGGCATATCAAGAGTAAAAACCAAACACACACATACAATTTATATATATTACCCTGCGCACTAGACACTATGTGTGCCGCAGCAGATCATCCTTGTACACTAGGCATTATGTGTACCATGGCGGATCACCTCTGTGAACTAGACACTTTGTGTATCACAGCAGATCATCCCAGTGCACTAGAAACTTTGTGTATCACAGCAGATCATCCCTGTACACTAGACACTTTGTATATCACAGCAGATCATCCCAGTGCACTAGAAACTTTGTGTATCACAGCAGATCATCCCTGTACACTAGACACTTTGTGTATCACAGCAGATCATCCCAGTGCACTAGAAACTTTGTGTATCACAGCAGATCATTCCTGTACACTAGACACTTTTTGTATCACAGCAGATCATCCCAGTGCACTAGAAACTTTGTGTATCACAGCAGATCATTCCTGTACACTAGACACTTTGTTATCACATCAGATCATTCCTGTACACTAGACACTTTGTGTATCACAGCAGATCATCCCAGGGCACTAGACACCATTGACGCCGCTGTAGATCCCCCGAGTACACCACACACAACTGGTCATAAACAGAATCATGTCTCGGAAACGGAAATGCTTCGGTTATGTTAATCTGTGCTGTAATTTTAAAAGGAGTGTAAGGAATGCGAATGCTTCGTGGGAGGAAAGGGGCGGATCAACATTGCAGGAAAGTGAATATAGAATATTAGCAACAGATTGTAATGGACATTAGGCAAGCTGACTGTCTAGAATCTTCTCTCTCTGTCTCCCTCTGCCTCTCTTCCCCTTCAACTTTCCCAAGGTAAACGATGTACTCCAGTTGTCTCTTCTTCACGACATGATCAAAGTGTGTCGATTTTGTCCTTCTGATGTGGGCAATCAGTTCTCTTCGTGAGTCAGTTTCATTCAAGACAACTTCATTCTTCTTCTTTACTTCTTCTTCTTTACTTCTTCTTCTTTACTTCTTCTTCTTTACGTCCTCTTTTACCGCTTCGGGTGTCGAGGGAGATATAAGGTCCTGCTTCGTGCTCTTCTGGCTGCATCGACTATAGACACATCGTGGTGCTGTAGAGAATCTCTGATGTTATCTTCCCATATTGTTCTTGGTCTACCTTTTGCTCAACGTCCCTCTCCTCTATCGATATACTGCGTGGATTTTTGTCGTGGTATGGGACGTCGCAGGTCGACCCAGCCTAAAATGGGTAACAGGATGGGCTGTCCTTGGAAAGTAAAGACAGCCGGCGTAATGCTGACCACATTACCCACAGAGTGCTGATGGTTTGTAAAATATGGGACGCTCTGCCCATATGCCCGATGCGCCGAAAGGCGTGAAAAGGGATCTTTACTTTACTTTTACTTTTATCATCAGTAGCATTCTCTTCAGGCGGGCAAACCATTTGATTTGCTGTCTATGTATGTAATTTAGAATTGGTTCTGTGACAACTTCTTCTCGCATGACCTGATTTTATCTCTTCTGGTCACTCCTACAGTCTTTCTCAGACACTTCATTTCCATGGTGACATCTTAATTACTGTTACTAACGTTTTTCTGGCCGGCGGGTAGGGGGTGTCAAGAGGACCCTTTGAGGGCCCCCCCCCCCCCCCCCGCCCCCCCCCCCATCCCTTTCATCTCCGTGAAAATATCAGATCAGTATTAAATGGAAAAGCGAATTTGAAACGAAAACACACACACACACACACACACACACACACAAATATAACTGATTTTGGTTCTCGTATTTCCTTATTAATTAATTATCTGGGCCCTTACGTACTTTCCTTGCAATTTCATTTCTCTTTTCATTTGAAAATATGCCAATAGCTGCACGCAGTTGGCTTCACAGACAAGAAGCGACAGTTCCAATAACTTATTCATCGTTTGTCCTCCATAGAGATGATGATAACTATTGCCACAGTAGGCTGTGTCGGCCGACAGTCGACATTTCGACAATCAATTAATCATTAACTCGACACGATAAACACAAAAGCACATCCCAGGATAAGGACGGTGGTTGGGACGCGTGTTTCCAAGCACGAAGTATGTGGGTTATGTTGTAAATTGAGTGTTCAGTCGGTTGACTGGGTGGCGCAGAGATGTGGCTGATAGGAAACGTTGGTGGTAATTACAGAGAAAGCGTTGGTGGTTCGAATCTGATATCTATTCATGTATTTTACTATATGGGAAGCGAGGTGGGACAGTAAAAAAACATTCTTCTTCTCCCTTTTTTCTTCTCATTCTCTGCCTCCTCCTTCTACTACTACTACTACTACTACTATTACTACTACTACTACTACTACTACTACTACTACTACTACTACTACTACTACTACTACTACTACTACTACTACTACTGCAGCTTCTCCTGCCCCTCATCCTCCTCCTCCTTCTTATTCTTCTTCTTCTTCTTCTTCTTCTTCTTCTTCTTCTTCTTCTTCTTCTTCTTCTTCTTCTTCTTCTTCTTCTTCTTCTTCTTCTTCTTCTTCTTCTTCTTCTCCTCCTTCTTCATCGTCGTCGTTGTCGTCATCCTATGTTACTGCTACAGGTGCCTTTCCTCTTTTTCTTCATCTTGCCCTTTCTTTGGATAAACTACCGTATATAGTATTGAAATTGATAAATGAGCTTTCAAATATTCTCTCTCTCTCTCTCTCACTCTCTCTCTCTCTCTCTCTCTCTCTCTCTCTCTCTCTCAAAAGGCAGACTCCACAATGAAAACGAAATAAACAATAAACATGCACACACATCAAAAAAAAAAAAAAACTATTGAAAAATAAATTGAACAAAAATAAGCCAACCAGGTAACGAGTCCAAATAAACAAAAACCAGTTTGATTATCCTTGAAATCACCCTTACCTGTGAGCAGGTGTGGGACGGGAGCAGAAAGGGACAATTGAAAACTGGCTTGACAGTTTTGTGCAATACTCGTTGTCTCTAGATAATTATGCTCAAAATTCCTCACCCAGCCCCATATTATAAATGTAAAAATATGTAAAACCCTCACCCAGGTAAATTGTTATAAATGTATAAATTCTTCACCCAGGTATAGTGTTAAAAGTGTATAAATTCCTCACCCAGGTATATTGTTATAAATGTATAAAATTCTCACCCAGACAGACTGTTATAAATGTATAAAATCCTCACCCAAGTATAAATGTATAAAAGACTGTTATAAATGTTAACTCACCCAGGTATATTGTTATAAATGTATAAAATTCTCACCCAGACAGACTGTTATAAATGTATAAAACCCTCACCCAAGTATATCGCTATAAATGTATAAAATCCTCACCCAAGTATATTAAATGTATAAAATTCTCACCCATACAGACTGTTATAAATGTATAAAATCCTCACCCAAGTATAGCGCTATAAATGTATAAAATCCAGCTGCGACTCGCTGAAGCCCCCAGCCGGTGTTCGAAACCGGGCGGCTCCCGGGGTTCACCCAGTCTCTAGGTAATGGGTATTAGAGTTAACACTTTTTGGTAAATGGAGGAACGTCGCTGTAGCTACGGAGTTGCGTTAGGACGGTGACCCAGGCGGACACTTTGTTATCAGCTGTCAGCACCAGTGGTAGAGCACATGATTTATAACCGTGTGCAATAACGCTGGTTCACATCCCCTGACTTTATGGAAACATTACAGCAAAACCCTAATCGTTTCCTTTACGGCAACCCAAACGTCGACGTAAAATGAGGATGTGTTGTTTACTTCTTTCAGTGTTTCTTTCAAATTCTGTATGCACCATATCTCTTCAGCAACAGGCGTTAATCTAAATAATGTACATAAAAAACATATGTTCAAATTTTTCGGTGTAGGAAATACGGAGTTGTGTCCCTGCATCGTGGCACCCGAAAATGCTGAGCATGTGCTCCAACACTGTCAACTGTATGCTGACAACAGAGACGCAATCTGGCCTGTTCCAACCACAATGAAGACAAAACTGTATGGTACACGAGAGGATATGGATTGCACGATAGCTTTCATAAAGGCTACCGGCCTCCTGATATAAGTTTTCTGACAGAAAGATCGAAGAAGAAGAAGAAGAAGAAGACTATCGGTATTCGGCCGAATAGTTGCGGTCGGGCCGAATACGAATAGTGGTTACCTTACACCCGTTTTTTGAAAGCTAAAGCCGCTTTCATGGATTAACTAAGCTGTCAGTGACAATTTACAAGTTTATGTACTTGTTATAAAACTAAGAATACCTTTATTCCTAGGTATTAGTTACCACAGACTGACTGACTGAAGGATGCAAAACATAAAATGTTTTTATGTTTACTATTCTGTACTACATTTTGTGAAGTAAAATTTCAACCTACATTTGACATTATTGACGTTTTTTTTTTTTTTTTTTTTAAAGATTTATTTTATACACTATTTGAAAGTCAAATGGTCCTCAGTTTGAATAGTGTGAAGACAGAAATAATAGTGGTATCAGAAAAAATAATTATTCCCAAATGTGTAATAAAAGTAAATGGTTTTATTTTGAGACAAGTACATAAATTTAAGTATATGGGTACATGGATAACATCAGATGGAAGATGCAATACTGAAAAAAGAAACATTATAGGACATGCAAAAACTGCATTTTATAAAATGAAGAACATCTAATGCAATATATCTTTGTCATTGGAGGTTGGAAAAAGAATTCTTGCTTGCTACATACATCCAGTTTTAACATATGGCTGTGAGTCCTGGACAATGGGTAGGCAGGCCAAACAATTTCATGAGGTCTCAGAGATGTGGTTTTGCAGAACAATGCTTAAAATACATTGGACAGCCAAAAAAAAAGCAACCAAGAGATTTTGATAGAGGCGGGAGCCCGAAGACAACTACTCACAGACATAGGAAGGAGACAGTCATCATTTTTCGGCCATGTTAAAAGATGAGGGAAAATGGAACACGTGGTGACCACTGGAAAGATCTGTGGAAGGAGGAATAGAGGAAGACAACGAGAGAAGATGCTTGACAGTCTTGTTGCATGGCATGGAGGTGTGTCAGCACACGAACTGATACATGCTGCAGGAGATCGCAGATTGTGGCGAGGCATAATCGCCCATGCCAGTCGGCAAAGCACCTGATGATGATGATTCACTATTCGTATTCAGCCGAATAGTTGGTCCAGCTTTTTGTATTCGGCTGAAAGGTGAAAATCACTATTCCGTACAACCCTAATAATGATACTATCAGACAAATTGTGGGAACAACATCTTGCACTAGATTCATCGAGAAACAGCAGATCAAGTGGTTTGGTGAACTCGTTAGAATGCAGCAAAATCAAATACCACCACAGGCAATACATCTCAGAAGATCAGCTACAAAAAAAAAAAAAAAAAAAAAAAAAAAAAAAAAAAAAGAGGACGGCCGCGAAAAAATGGATTGACAACATTAAAGACACTCTACGCCTTCACGGCATGACAACAGCCAACGAGCACTGGATCGCAAATTATTCCTCCCTACGCCGCTAAACGACAGGAGTGGTTCATGATGATGAAGGTCATGGGATTTTTAAACAGCAGAGATTACTGGGATGTCATCGGCGACCGGATTGTCCGCTGGCTCGCCGGTTGACGACTTCGTCATCAGTGAGGACAGTATTTGGGTCTGTCTGCTGTGATCGAATCAACATTGCAAGAGTTTTGTTTTCAGAGCTACTTGGTGACAAGCAATGTTAAGCCATTTTATATGGCCCACATAACTTAGCCACAATTATAGCTTAAAGATCCTCCTTTGGGGGTGCTGGTTGAACGTGACGATTGGTTATCTGTTTTTGTTTTTAGCAAAAAAAGTCAAGTCAAGGCAATTACCGAGATGTGAACGTGTAGGATTCTCATCGTTGAGGTGTTAATTCGGTGGACTTCTCTCCTGTAGGGGACTAGCTGTAATATTTCTGCAACACGCGTTTATGAGTGTTAGCGGTGTGTGTGGGTGTGTGTGTGTGTTGGTGGGTGTGTTTTCGGGGGTGTGGGTGTATGTGTATGGGTGTGTGTGAGTGTGTGTGTGGGGGTGTGTGTGTTTGTTTAATCTAGCGTCAGTGTTTTATAAAGAAACGAAGTTTCTTTAATGACAACGAAGCATGGCTAGTCACGTCCCGAGATTGAACCATTCGAACGTCGGATTACAAAACACAGTTTTCCCTGGCGCAGTATCGGCGTTTCCACCCTGTACCCACAGGGCTGTAGATTACAATCTTTGGTGCAGTATTTATAATAAATATATCGACATTCATTCGTTTGTTATCCCGGTGGATTTTCTGTCATTCTTCTGTTCTCTTGTTATCCACGTTGCACCAATACGTTTTTTCATGCACTGACTGACTGAAATATGTTGTTCCTTCATCGGGGTGTCAGAATCTGGCCTTTTGGCACCATGAATTCCCATTTTCCCTCCTCCTAAATTATTTAGCCGGTATCAGCGACGCCGCCATCTCCCCCCTCACCCACCACCCGTTTTATTTTGACATAATTTTAGGGTGAGGCCGCTGTGTCTGCCCCTCCTCCTGCCCCCTCCCACTCCATTAAGAAAATGTGAAAGGGGGGCATGGCAGCTTTCCCCCCAGCCATGCATAGATGTTATATTTCAATTATATTATCATATTTTATTTGCCATTAAGCCCATAATAATGCAGTCATCATCATCAAGTGCCTTGCCGCCTGGCGTGGGCGATCATGCCTTTCCACAATTTGCGATCCGCAGCCGGTTGTATCAGTTCGTTTGTTGACACCCCCTCCATGCCATGACAAATGCCCGTTAAGAATCTTCTTGCGTGGCCTTCTTTTTTCTCTCTTTCCATAAATGTTTCCAGTGGTCACTACATGCTCCATTTTCCCTCTTCTCATAACATGACCACAGAATGATCACTATCTTTTTCTGATGTGTGTGATAAGTTGTCCCCTATCTCTCGCCTTTTTTTTTTTAAACCATCGGGGTTGCATTCTAAGCGTTGTAAGGAATTCTAAGGATTAAACAAACAGTATAAATAATACAGTAACACAGAATAAGAGCCCACTTGCGCAAAGAGTTTTATCTTGCGGTGCTTTCATTCGATCTTCTACGTCGGATTTTCCTAAATTATTTTCAATTACTGAACGTTTCACTATTAATTATGACTGAACACTTCTTCATTGTCATCATCACTATCGCCTTTGTCATCATCATCATTATCATCTTCTCATCCTTCTCTCCCTCCTCCTCCTATTTAAGCTAAGATCGTCGCCCATCGTACACACAGTTTTTTGTAGAGAGAGGCTCATGACTTTACTGCAGCCTGAAGTTTTATATCTGATGAAATAGAGCAGCATTTCGTAAATTCTTCAGTGATGGCTCGTACGACATGCATGGTAGCTTGCAGCGTTACTATTCCAAGCTTCCGATTTTATTCATAGGAAGACAAGGACGTCCGTTTTACACGAAGGCAAACACACACACACACACACAAATATACACACAAACACACGCATTCACACACACGCACACACACACACAAACACACACTTCACAAAGGAAGTTTAAAAAAACACCACAATCAATAAACGCCCATTTTAACTATAGTCGAACTAACGTTATCTGTTTGCACAAGAGAGGCCCACGTTAATCAAGGCAGTTTCATCCAGAAACCGACATGAAACTAACGTCGAAGTTAATTCTCCCCTCGTTAGACTACAGCATGTTCTACTTGTCGATTTTTTTTTTTTTTTTCAAGTGAATTTTTAAAGAGATAGCAGCTGTCTTTCCTAAGCCAAATATTGATGGGAGGAGCCCGGGGGTGGTAGGGGAGGTGCACGGAAGATCGTTGTGTGTTTGTCGATAATGTAAAGATGCGGTTTTAAAAAAAAAAACTGGTGAATGATAAGAAAATAAAAAGCCTGCACTGGTAGAGTGAAACGTGGTCTTTTTTCAATAATAAATTTCCGTGTGGGTTCTGGGGTCCCCATTGGAAGGGAAGGGGGAGGGGGTGGACATAATAGACCCATTGCCAAAATAACAAGCATGTCGTAAGAGTCGACTAATAAGGGGCTTTTTTCGTCGGAGTGCATTTGCTTTACACATAAGCCTGATGAGTAAAGTCGGTGGACACAAAACTCGAGTTTTAAAACAAAATTAAAGTCCAGAAGAGAACGAACAACAAAGGACTTTCTCCCGGAATTTACAGCTGGTGAACGCATAGAAGTAGGGAACTAGATAAAGTAAATATTGACGTGTACTACTGCCTAGACAGGTAAAGACTGACGTGTGAGGTGACGTGTCCAGTTTCCTTTCTCAGCATCTTCATATGCCAGACACACAGAACGAACACACTTTATCTTCAAAAGGTTAAGGATTGTAAACTCACACCCGTCTGACATTTTGTCCTTTTGGCAGTACTGCTTACATGCATCATTTCAGAAATATTAATAAAAACAGTAACAATAATATTACATAGATAGATTGATAGATTACAGAAAGACAGACAAATAGACAGACAGACAGACAGACAGACAGACAGACAGACAGACAGACAGACAGACAGACAGACAGACAGACAGACAGACAGACAGACAGACAGACGGAAGATAGATAGATAGATAGATAGATAGATAGATAGATAGATAGATAGATAGATAGATAGATAGATAGATAGATAGATAGATAGATAGATAGATAGATAGATAGATAGATAGATAGATAGATAGATAGATAGATAGATAGATAGATAGATAGATAGATAGATAGATAGATAGATAGATAGATAGATAGATAGATAGATAGATAGATAGATAGATAGATAGATAGATAGATAGATAGATAGATAGATAGATAGATAGATAGATAGATAGATAGATAGATAGATAGATAGATAGATAGATAGATAGATAGATAGATAGATAGATAGATAGATAGATAGATAGATAGATAGATAGATAGATAGATAGATAGATAGATAGATAGATAGATAGATAGATAGATAGATAGATAGATAGATAGATAGATAGATAGATAGATAGATAGATAGATAGATAGATAGATAGATAGATAGATAGATAGATAGATAGATAGATAGATAGATAGATAGATAGATAGATAGATAGATAGATAGATAGATAGATAGATAGATAGATAGATAGATAGATAGATAGATAGATAGATACTGAACCGATTGCTTTCAAATTTGCACACAACGTTGCCTTTGACTCCAGGCGTGATTTTTTATCAGAAAATCTTACAAACCACGAACGACGTAGCTCCAGCAAAGGTAAAATCATTTTTTGTTTCGTTGCCGGCCCGGATTTGTTTTTAGTTGATCGGCCATATTTGACTGCTGAACTCTTATTTAACTGTGCATTATTATATAATTTCATTTCCACCATATGCTTGAGTGCTTGGTAGCGTAGTGGGTAGCTATTCTGACTATCATACGGGTAACCCGCGTTCGATTCCCCGCTAGGTGATATACATTTTTTTAGCCCTTAACTAGGCGGCCAGCACGTTGTGTTGTGGTTTATGGCTAGGCTGCGATTTCTACGCCTTTTTTTCGGTTTTGGGGTTTACAGCTAGCCTGCGACAGCAGCGACGTAATGTTCAATGGTTATGTCACGGGTAATCTTCGTTCGCCCCCAGGAGGGCCGTTGGCACGTTGTGTTGTGGTTTACAGCTAGGCTGCGATATCTGATCTAAACTCTTCAGTCGTCGGTAGTATAGTTGTGAGTATGTCATCCTTCACGCGAGTGACCGTGTTCGATTCCCAGCTGGGTGATAATTGTTCTTTTTCGCTTAAAAGGGTGGTTGCCACGTTGTGTTATGGTTTACAGCCAAGCTGCGATATCTGCGCCTTTCGCCCAAAGACATCCGATTTCAGTTAAGCCTCCCCGCGACGCTTCTCAAACAAACACTATTCGGCGATGACAGAAACTGTTAACTAAGACGGCTTACAGTGCAGTTTAGTTTGGGTGGACACTGACGCCAAGGTCAGTTAAAAATCGTTTCCTCGGAGAGGGAGAGATGACGGGTGCGGTGTATTTTTCTCCGCTATTCGTGAGTATAGTGTACTTTTCACTGTGGGTTCCATCACTGGTTACGTGATGAAGTTTTTTTTTTCCTATGTCGGGGGCAAAATTAAACTAAATAGTGCGTGGCAACAGCATGCGGCGCTAACTCCTCTTTTCCACACCGACCTACACAGACTGTAGTGACAGTTTTTGTTGTTGGTGTTGTTGTTGTTGTTGTTGTTGTTGTTGTTATGGTGGTGGTGGTAGTGGTTGCAGTAGTACTGGTACTGGATGGGGGATGTGGTAGCTGTTACACTATCTACATTTATTTCTCTGTGCAAGTTAATGCTACCTATTTAAGTCTGGCGGCGTCAGTGGCTAAGGCGTTGCGAGTCCGACTCGTAAGCCAGCATACCGCGATCGAAACCCACTGCAGGCTGCGTGGATTTGTGTCGTGGTATGGGACGTCGCAGGTCGACCCAGCCTCAAATGGGTACCAGGATGGGCTGTCCTGGGAAAGTAAAGACAGCCGGCGTAATGCTGACCACATTACCCACCGAGTGCTGATGGTCTGTAAAAATATGGGACGCTCTGTCCAAATGCCCGATGCGCCGAAAGGCGTGAAAAGGGATCTTTACTTTTTTTTTTTTTTTTTAAATTTAATTCTGGGTGGACACGGAGGCCAAGCTCA
Source organism: Candidula unifasciata (assembly GCA_905116865.2). Taxonomy (NCBI): domain Eukaryota; kingdom Metazoa; phylum Mollusca; class Gastropoda; order Stylommatophora; family Geomitridae; genus Candidula; species Candidula unifasciata. Next base: position 10,931 of record CAJHNH020002581.1, read on the forward strand.
ATTTAGTTACAATATTTCGTTACACGGTGACTTTCCCATCCTTCGAAGAAGAAGATGTGATTGGGTAGGGGGGGGGGGGTTATGTCGGACAGTTACTTGAAAGAGCTTAAAATATTATTTTAAAGTTCTCATTTCTTAACTATTTCTATTTTAATAATTTCGCCATTGATGATTTTTCAATCCTTCGGAGAGGGAGATATGATTGTTGGAAATAGAGTGGGGGGGGGGGGGGGGGGGTTATGCCATACACCGTTAGCAGAGAGAGCTTAAAATCATTTTTTTTATGTTCTCATTTCTTAACTATTTTTATTGTAATAATTTCGCCAGGTGATGATTTATCAATCCTTTGGAGAGGGAGATATAATTGTTTGAGGTGGGGGGGGGGGGAGAGTAATAGCGTGTATAGGCTAGAACTCTTGCTTCCAATACCATTACTTATTAAGATTAAGGCTCTTTTTGTATAGAAGTGTCAGTTGTTTTATGACTGAGTTTTAACACAACCACCCCGTTATGTGGAACAATAGTCTAGATGGGTCTGGATGTGGGATATATATGTGAAAGTTGCAAAAACGCCGATTTTTACAAATTGACATGGGATGATTTAAAGTGCATGCAAGGAAATTTCCCACGGAGTAAAGGCGGTCACTTAATTTATGGAGTTTCCATCTCTCTATAAAATATGATACTAACATCACTTGCCTGATGCGCCTCGATGCACCTTATTACTTTATTTGTATACGTAAAACGAGACGCCTAACAAAGACGCAAACTTAAGCATGCGTGACAGAAAATATATTATCAGACAGACTGTACGAACAACGCCATGCAGCAAATTCATTTAGAAACAAAAGATCAAATGATTTGGTGATCTCGTTAGAATGTAAGCACAGCAACTACCAAAGCGGACACTAGGCCTGACAAGATTTGAAATGAAATCAAGGGGTCGCCCTTGAAAATATGGATTGATAACATTAAAGAGATTCTACATCGACACAGAATGACAAAAGTCATTGCTGCCCATCAAGTGATGAATCGCAAATTGTTCCTCCCCACGGCAATCAGCGGCAGAAGTATGAAGTGACGAGGACGATTACTTACACATTAGAGTTTGGCTTTTTAATTGGCAACTACAGCTTTCGGTTTCTAGTTGTCTGGTGTGTCCTTCTGTCTTTCTACTTCATTCTGTGAATGTCAGTCACTAAAGATGTACTTTTTAAAAATAATTATATGTTACACCACTATAGGCATGCCTGGCTCCTGTTTGAGAAACACTGCTATGAACTTCAGTAGCGAGCCTTATACACTTTTAGAACGACAATTAACAGTGCCCGCCTGACTCCGGTTTGAGAAGCGCCGCTATGAACCCCAGTAGTAGGCTATCCATCCTATCTACTTACACTTTTACAACGACAATTAACAGTGCCCGCCTGACTCCGGTTTGAGAAACACTGCTATGAACCCCAGTTGTTGGCTATCCATCCTTTCTACTTACACTTTGACAAAAACAATTAACAGTGCCCGCCTGACTCCGGTTTGAGAAACACCGCTATGAACCTCAGTAGTAGGCTATCCATCCTATCTACTTACACTTTGACAAAAACAATTAGAAGTGCCAGCCCCACATAAATTGTCTCGGCGCCAGCTGTATGCACACGGTAATCAATACAGGCACGTATACGTAGGTGTCATAAATAAACTGTGAAGGGATACACAAACAATTGGACTAGTAGTAAAGTCTACACAAGGGTCTGCAAATGATGTTTTCTGTAATGTTTTGCTGCAATAATGAAGACATCTATGAGATCCTCAAGATCAAACATGAAGACTTGTAAAAGATCCTTAAGATCAAACATAAAGATATCTATGAGATCCATAAGATCAAACATGAAGACATCTATAAGATCCTTAAGATCAAACATGAAGACATCTATAAGATCCTTAAGATCAAACATGAAGACATGTAAAAGATCCTTAAGATCAAACATGAAGACATCTATCAGATCCATAAGATCAAACATGAAGACATCTATGAGATCCTTAAGATCAAACATGAAAACATGTACAAGATCCTTAAGATCAAACATGAAGACATTTATCAGATACTTAAGATCAGACATGAAGAAATGTAAAAGATCTTTAAGATCAAACATGAAGAGATTTTATGTGTGCGGACCCGTCATATGTCAAAATTTGATTTGTTGATATCAATTTTATGTATGTTAAGTACCAGAAGAGATGATATCAAAAATGAGGTGGTAAGATATCAAGTCGGCACAGAAGCAATTCTAAATTACATTCAAGGACAGCAAATCAAATGGTTTGCCCACTAAGAGAGAATGCCCTGTGACGCCACACCATATAGGGCATGCATGACAAGAGGAGAACGACGTTAGAGCACAAGGTAGACTAAGAACAGATGCAAAAATAACGTCAGAGAAACTACAACTGCATAATATGTCTACAGTCGAGGCGGTTAGAGAAGAAAAAAAAAAACAGAACCTCATATCCTTTCAACACACGAAGCGGTAAAAGACGATTTGAAGAAAAGGAAGAGGAAGATGATGATAATAATGTTGGCATTAACTACATTCACAATTTTAAAACAGTAAGTTTAGACTAGGCATAGGAGTGCTGGTGGCAACCCGGGTACTCCCCTGGTAAGTTCCGAGGATAACACTGATCCCCAGTAGGACTGATCCATCTCAGGACCCCACAAAAGGGGAAGATGGGCAACCAGAAAAAGACACACACACCTCAATGACAGACGACAGGACAAACTACCGCTGAAAGACTATCATCACATAAAATATAAGGAACAACGCAGTCATAAATAGCAGTCACACCCAAGATACGGGGAGATCAGGCAAGAAGATGAACAAGCAAAACAGAACCCCCCCCCCCCCCACCCCTTTTTTTTCCCCCGCCCCATACGGACTATAAGACCAATATAGGACCCCCAGACATTTTCAGAAAGGATAAGACCCCATACTGTTAGGGACAACAAGACCCAATACTGGCACAACAAAGCATTTAGGTAATTGAACTTGGCACAAATAAAACCACTAGACTATAAATATTACCGAAGATGTTTTTCAGCAGCGCATGTGAGGCGGCAAGCAGGTTTTAGCTTACACAGCGTCTGTTTAATTGTTATAGAATGATATACTTGTCGCAGGACAGCCCACATCCCTCTGGTTTTGGACCTGCCTACATCTTGTACACCATTTTGTAAATGAGTTGATTTCAAAACTTGGACTTTCCTCCATAAGTAAATAGTTCTTTTTGTGTGCTTAAGTGTCAAGATATCGGCGAGATAAGTACTCATTTATATCCCAATTCTCTTGGGAATGAAATATATTTAAATTTAGCCTTGTATGTTTGAGTTCTACTTATAGTGAAGCCTAATTCCATTGGCCTAACTACCGCTTTGGACCCGGATGAATCCCCTCCCGCCTCTAGCCGAAGAAACGCTTATATTTGGGACTCATTCTTGACTAAGCTTTCAGACTAAGTGGACGGCTCGCTGCCTTGTCTGTCTAGCTGCTTACCTCCGTCTGAAAGTCACCGATTCACCCAGGAACTTCCATGAGCATGGGATGTTATTGATATCTGGACGGCAAGTCAATGATCAGTATCCTAACACCCATCAAGTGTAACCAACATACAGCCTACAGTATGAAGTAACCCCAGTGAACACTTCACTCATGTCATGCTCCAGTGTCTAGGGCTACATGAAACTAGAACTGTCCACTGTTCGTTGATGATCACAATCAGCTTGTGTCATCAACCCAGGAGATTTTTATGTGGTCATGCTGCCAACAACTGCCACTACCAGAGGGTTGCCTAGAGTCTAAATAGAACATTTTAAAACTAACACGGAACTTTATCCCGTGAGAATAGTATTCACTGCTATAAACACTATATTGTTATAGACTTTGAATATTCAATGTTTCTGGCGACGCCAGTGACTGGTGAACAGTGGGTTTTAATGCTGGATTCACAAGATTTCAAACATTCTCGGTGTCAAATGTTGGAAGAAGCTGCACTTTAGATAAACAGGACCTCCTGAACAGATAAGTCGTGGAGACCAGAAAGTGCGGCTAATCAAAACACCAAGTGCTAGTTACCTAGGCCCATAATTCCACAGTTTGGCAATGATGATAATTGCTGATGTTAGTGTCACACCAGAAGTCCATCTGGAGTAGGGCCTTCTTAGATTCCGTAGAAAGTTTACTTTGTCTTGTTGAATCCATTTCTTTACATTCTTACTTGTATTGCACTGATTACATGATGTTTTGTTGCTTCATATTCTGTGGTTAGTGTCAACCATTCACAGTTCCTAAGTTATCTAAAATGTATGTTGTATTATGGTATTTCATTCTGTACCGTGTTAATTTGACTAGCATAGGATTACTATCTAGTCTGGGGGCTCTAAAATAGCGTGGAAGTCAGACCAAGTTGCGCATAGGAATATTTGTCAATTCTGTAGTGCCACAATTCGAGTCGCTTCACTCCTGAAGTATGTTTCATGTTCTTTGGAGCTACGTAAAACTTTCTACACCATTGCAAGCCAACATTTAAACATTTAAACCACTTCAGAGTGTCTTTTTGGTTCATTAGGGAAAACCCTAATAGAGACACGTGACACCAGCGTTTTTTGGCAATACTGTTTTTTTTAATTCGGTCAGCGTGTTTTTGAAAAACGTTTCACCTGTCAAACATGGTCGGCATGTCTTAAATTGTCCTCTTTTTGTCTTTAGGGATCGTTGAATGATTTTTCTCCTGCTCTGTTTGATCTAGGGCCCTACAACCTAGTGCTTAAGCATTTTGAGGCCCCTTTCCCGCCCCCAGCATCTATTAAAACGAAATAATTTATTAAAGGGGAAGGAGGTGCTGCTGAGTTGCGTTGCTGCCCCCGCCCCCCCCCACCCCGCCCAACATGTTTAGAACTTACCTTTCAAGTTTTTGTTTATACATTATTATTTCATTTGTATTATTGTAATTATTTACCTTTTTTTTCCATTGTTAGTATTTCTACATTTTCGATTTCACGTGCTTATTTCACATGCTTATCAATGTTTCATAAGGTTAGTTACGTATCCTTTACAGGACGTTGCAGAACCAACCCCAACAGCCTGGCTGTTGTGTGGTTTTTCTAGGCAAATTTACGTCTAGTAGTTTGCCATTGCTTACTAGACGGTCGGCTTTCTTGATACCACTGTCAAAACCAACGCAAGGCTCATGGCCCGCAGCTGGGATCGAACCCGGCATCCCGGCATTACGAAGCGTTGGCATCGACTTAGCCACAGAGCCGACATCAATGTCTCATACAGTATTAAAATCACAAACTTATCGGTGGTTCTGCCTCATCAGATTCACATACCTTTAAATTCACGGTTTAACTTATCCATAGATATTTCAGGTTCATTTTAACTTATCTGATGATATTTTACTACTCAACTTTTAACATTTTCGCTCACCGTTTTAAGACTCATTCTACCGTATCTGTCAATGCTTTCAGGCTCGTTTTATTGAATCTGTGAATATTTTTAGACTTATTTCAACATCTGTGTTGTTTTTAGACTTTCACTTTCATTTTTACCTTGTATGGCAATGTTTTTTAGACTCATGGTTTAAAGTATCTTGTCATGCTTTTAGACTCTTCTTCTTCAAAGTCAAACGCGTTAGTAGTTAGGTAATTAGTTCTATCCAAAACCTTCTGTCTCGTGTACTTTTAATCAACTCTGACACAGATGATCCTCCATGTGATGATGTCAAACTGTCTAGCATCTTTTCTCTCAGTCCCCCTTTGCCTCTCCTCCCCTCCAACTTTCCAACTGGGACGATGTACTCCAATTTTCTCTTTTTCATAGCATGACCAAAGAATGTTAGATTGTCTTTTTTTGATGTGGGCAATCAGTTCTCTTCGCGAGTTAGTTTCTTTCAAGACATCCTCAATACACTTTGTACATCTGTTTTAGTTTTAGACTCTCGGTTTAACGTATCTCTCAATGTTTTTGGACTCTCATTTTAACGCACGTGATATTTTAGACGTTCCCTATACCGAACATATCAATATTTTTTAGACTCTCAGCTTAACATATTTGTCGATTGTCTTCCGCTAGCCCACACAACTGTTTCCACGTTTGCAGTCTCTAATTCCTGTCGCGCAGTATCTCATTAAGTCTAGTCCTTGCGTCAGTTATTTGTTAGTAATGACTGAGATAGTGAACTCAGATCGATGCCCTAGAAGTGGAAATCTATTATTCCATAAATAGACGAAGTTAGATAGCTCCGAGAGATGCTTTAGCAGACGAACCAATTAACTGATAAATTTCCATCTCATAGATCGATGTGTTAGGTTTCCTTCATGAAAATTTGTAAAAGATAATTGATTTCCCCCCCCCCCCCCTTTTTTTCTAGAATAGGAGAGAGGAAGCAACAGACAGTTAACTATGAATGACTCTAAGAAAAAGAAGACACGAGACAGAAGCTTGTGGATAGATATGACTACCAACTTCACACGGCATGGATTATAACGAAACAAAACAAAAAAGCCAAGAGACAGAAGCTTGTGGATAGATATGACTACCAACTTCACAAGGCATGGATTATAACAAAACAAAACAAAAAGACAAGAGACAGCAGGTTGTGGATAGACATGATTACTAACGCCAGGCGTCATGGAATGAAAGAAAGATATTTTTTTATTTCTGAACCATTCGAGGCTTACTTGAGTGTTGAAACCACAACAAAGCGGTCTGCTGGCAAATGTTCTGTATCGAACCCACTATGATATTATGAAGCCGCAGCCATAAACCTCAAGCCACAAACGTCAGCAATAAGGAATAGACATTTCTGCAAACACGTAACATAAACGTAAGTTATAGACATTTCTGCAAACATGTAACATAAACGTAAGGAATAGACATTTCGGTTCTTAATTTATAACGTACCCCAAACACGAAATCCCCTTTGGAAATCCACAGCTGACCTGACAGTCCATTATTTAAAGGGGTGCAAGTCTGCTGTTGTGTGTGTGTGTGTGTGTTTTTTTTTTTTTTTTTTTTTTTTGAGTGTTCATCTTCTAATCCTAACCCTAACCCTAACCCTACCCTGGCTGTAGATAAATCGCGAGAAACGACAACCTGAACACGCTAGAATTTATTGGGAATGTCTCCCGTGACGTTGTCGTGACGTCAGGGGTAAGTTATCAATTAAGTACCGATATTTCTGCAAACATGTAATATAAACGTAAGGTAGCCGAATGACATGAAATACTGGGTACGTGACTGCTCCAAATCATGACATGACTGTTATTACGGATGCATATATTCATTCATTAACTTTATTACCCTATTGGCTAATTATACATCACACAGGATTTGCAGTCTAATCCTCTATTCCTTTCTGTTCTGTGCAATCAGTTGAATATCATAGATTGAATCTTGTCCAGCAGCTTTGGCCTCTCTCATAAACCTTCATCTTAGTGTTTCCTTTAGGCGTCCGCGCCTTCCAATCATTTCATTCACCATTCTAATGCTTATGTATGCATGGGTGTATACTTGGCGGAAATCCTCTATCGCCACCTCGACACAGCAACGCTCCCAATTTAACAACCAGTAAATCTTCAACATGAACCCCACGATAGATGACAGGCGAGATCGTCATGTGAAAAGCATTGTCGTTAGAAGCAGATCCGACGTATCAACCCAACAGTTCCTAGAGGTGTTACAACAAGCTGCTGAACTAGGTAGAAAACATTTTCAGCCACGGCGGTTAGTTTTCTGTTGGGTACATTTCACACTAGGAAAGAATTTCTTTGCATGTTTCGTATTCTAATTAATGAGATCATCGACACAAGATATTAAGTTGCTTCACTGACAAATCATACAACGACGAATTCAGGAGGAATTTAAAGCGGGTTTTCGTAATTATCTTATGAATACATACGTTCCTAAAGTTGTCTCTTTTTGTGATAACAACCTTGACCCCTATGGTAAAGCTAATATTTCTGTCACTGCCATAAAATCTTGCTCAGAGGACTGAATCAACCGTCTTTCTTGACAATTGACATCATTTATAGTTGACGAGTTCTTAACCCATAAGGGAGAACATCTTAGAATTCTCTCATCTATTATAGACTCATGAATGTGTATAATTTGTTTTTCTTCCATTTCTCATAACGCTCTCACTTTCTTCATTTAAATATCAGTAACTCCAACAAATGCTATTTTTGCTTTGTAATTAATAAGGTTTTGTTGTGGGTTTTTTTCCCCAGTATGCTTCTTTTACTATTACTACTTTCATTAATTTGACCATTGTCTTTACCACTACTCTTATTATTGATGTCGTTTTGTTAATTGATAACGATTTTAGTCGAAACGTTCGCTTGTTATGGGTGTGTATTCTCATTATCCGAGTCCTTAGCAGTCATCCCATATATATCATTCATTCATTCATTCATTCATTCATTCATTCATTCATTCATTCATTGTCATAGTTTGCCATTATGTGTCAAACGAAGCTTGCAGTCTGTTTCCCGCTCCGTTCTACCGTGTGCAATAATTTTATGTCATGGTTGGAATCCTCTCGAGCACTTTTGGCCTCTCTTAACAACGTCCACTGTAGGCTTTCTTTTCGACGCCCTAGTTTTCTCAGTCCTTCCATTTCATTGCTCGGAGATTTTATTTGTCTTTCTTGGAATGTGTCCGGTACAACCCCATCTTCTCCGTCTCATAACTGTCGATACTAGTGGTTGCCCAAACATTTCTCTTATTTCTCCACCCTTCTTGCATTCCTTGTATCATAAGATAGGGACAGTCACTATATGTCATCTTCTTTAAACATTAGTTGCGTATCCTTTACAGGACGTCGCAGAACCAACCCCAGATCTTTCTGGCTGTTGTGGTTTTTTTAAGGCAAATTTACGTCCAGTATTTTGCCATTGCTTTCTGGGCGGTCAGCTCTAGGTACCACAGTCGAAACCATCGCAAGACAAACCGTTCGCAGCAGAGATCGAACCCGGCACCACGACATTTCGAAGCGCGTTCGCAACGCCTCAGCCACAGACGCCGACATTTTCTCTGTCTGTCTGTCTGTCTGTCTGTCTGTCTGTCTGTCTGTCTGTCTGTCTGTCTGTCTGTCTGTCTGTCTGTCTGTCTGTCTGTCTGTGTCGGTCGGTCGGTCTGTCTCTGTTTGTCTGTCTGCCTGATTGTCTGTCTTTTCTTCTTCTTCTTCTTCTTCTTCTTCATCTTCTTCTTCTTCTTCTTTCTTCTTCTTCTTCTTTTCTTCTTTTTTTTCTTTCTTTCTTTCTTTCTTTCTTTCTTTTTTCTTTTTAAATCTATTGCCTTCGTTATCCCCTAATACAGCACAATCCGTATTTAATTTATTCCGTTTATGTGTAAGCTATAGTGCTCTCTGTAATCAGTTATCTTGCATTTACATGTTAAAGGTATTATATTCAACGCAGTTATTGTATTCATAAACATTTAAGTTACGTTAACCTACTATCTGTTTTGGATACAGCAAGTTGGGCATTGGTAGTGGCTTTAGAAGTGTGCTTACATACGATAAAACAACAACTGCTGCTGCTACTTTTCTGTTACTACTAAAAGTACTTTCACTACTACAACTGCTGCTGCTGTTGCTACTATTACAACAAAAACAACAACAACAACTACTACTACTACTACTACTACTACTACTACTACTACTACTACTACTACTACTACTACTACTACTACTACTACTACTACTACTACTACTACTACACAACACATACAACTACTACTACTACTACTACTACTACTACTACTACTACTACTACTACTACTACTACTACTACTTCTACTTCTACTACTACTACTACTACTACTACTACTACTACTACTACTACTACTACTACTACTTCTACTACTACTTCTCTACTACTACTACTACTTCTACTACTACTACTACTACTACTACTACTACTACTACTACTACTACTACTACTACTACTACTACTACTACTTAATACATTAGTAATAACGAGCTTTACACGTATTACTTTGTGTGTGTAGCCGCTATATAACCTATACTAAAAATGTGCTTCTTTATTCTATATGCACACTGCAGAAACTTTGATGAAGGAAAATATTACCTGCACCTCCCGAGCCTGAGTGCTAATTTTACAGGCTCAGGGGTCACCGGGTGGTCACGTGACTAGGGGTCAAGTGTCGGATAAGAATGGGGGAGGGTTTGAGGTCGTTTGGGCTAATGTTTTTGTGTCTGAAGACTAACGGAGCATAGAATGGGCGAGTTGGGGAGTTTTTAGCGGCAGCGATGGCTGGAGGCGGGTGGGGGTAGGGGCCGTTTTAGGGGTTTTATAGTATAATAAGGTAGGGGAACAGCTGATAATATAGTTTAAGAAAACTAGGGGTATTGATGAGCTTCGTTGAAGGGGATATATATATGTTATTTAGTAAGAAATATAGTGATCAGAAAGAGGAATATGAGACGTCTTATATAAGTTTTTAGAGGCGGCAGTGAGCATAGTAATGCAATCAGGGACCTTTTTACCGGATCTATAGTAAAAAGAGAAGAGTGGCTTTATGGCTGCATATAAATTATATAGTAAAATATATAAAAAGGAGTTTAGGATCCTTCATTATTTTCATTCATGTCGTCTCGACATATTAGCAAGCTGTCCTTTTATTAAATATTAAGTAACATAATTCCTTGTAGTACACTGTTAATTTCTGTTATGATGGTTCTTCGTATATAGAGGTGGGTAGTTAGATGCATGTCAAAAGGCGGATGGACAGGTGTACATAATTTTATATAGCGAGAAAGATGTATAGATAACTATATATTTTACAAAGGTACACGTATTAGTACGTTGTAACAGATATAAATAGACCTATATGACGACAGATAGCCGTACATTTATATACAACAGTTATTGACACTGAATACACACATACTTATAAATACACACATACTTATAAATATAGACACACACAAGTGTTTCCATTTTACACACACACACACACACGTATATATATATATATATATATATATATATATATATATATATATATATATATATATATATATATAATGATAAAAGTTCGCGTAAACATCTTTTCTTTACAAGTAGCTGAGGAGCTGATTCATCTAGATAGTAACAGGTCGGTTGTCGACGGCAGTCTAAAGGTGTTGGGTAAACATATCGCCTGTGTTGTTGGTAAATATGTTTTTTTTTTTAATGACAACATAAAGTTCCGTAATAGTGTTTGTATGCTGTTAACACTGACTGGTTAGCATCTCCAGTCGATCAAACTCTGTCAGAATCTCCGTCTTTAGGTTAAGCAATTGTTCAAATTCTAGGCGACTCAGTGTCAGTCCTGTTTTGGTAGGAAACTTGAGATCTGACACGCCAAAGAAAGTCTCAAATGGAGGACGGGTGTTCTCGTATAAGCCGAGACCGAAATAACTTTTAATCTAGCGCCCATACTTATAATACTGTATAACGCCTAAAATGGCCCCATTCCCCACACGTCTTCAGCCATCGCCGCCCCTGAAAACCCTCGGATCCCATCCTCCGTTAGCCCTCACACACAACAGTTTCAGACGAGGTGACCTCAAACAATCCCCGAGTCTTATCCGACCCCTGGCCCTGAGTCACGTGACCTCTGATCTTAAAAAAAAAAAGTACCTAGCGCTCGAAGAGATGCAGATCATATTTTCCTTCAATAAAATCATTAGGAGTTACACATAGAATAAAAAAGCACCTTTTCAATTTAGGTCATATAGCGACCACGCCCAAAAAAGGTATTACTATTTACTACTACTGTACTACTACTGCTGCTTCTGCTTTTGTTACTGCTACTAGTTTTACTAATACTACTGCTGCCTTTATTACTACTACTTTTACTACCACTGTGTTAGCTTTTACCACTACTACTACAATCACTACTACTGTTTAATACTACACTTGCTTTCCTACTACCACCACCATCTCTTCTTCTACCACTACTACTTTCAATACTGCTACGACTATTGGTTTTTACTACTACTACTACTACTACTACTACTACTACTACTACTACTACTACTACTACTACTAGGTTAATTGCGTATCCTTTACAGGACGTTGCAGGTTTTTCTAGGCAAATGTACGTCCATTGCTCTCTGGCTTTCTTGATACCACTGTCGAAACCAACGCGAGGCGCATGGCCCGCAGCTGGGATCGAACCCGCCATCCCGGCATTACGAAGCGTTCGCATCGACTTAGCAACAGAGCCGACACTACTACTACAACAACTACTAATACTACTACTGCTGCTGTTGCTGCTACTACTACTACTTTACTACAAAAACTGCTTCTTTTACTATTACTACTTTCATTAATATGGCCATTGCCTTTACCACTACTCTTATTATTATCTTTACTACTACTACTATTACTGTTTCTTTCACTACTGCTGCTGCTGCTGCTGCTGTATCTACAAAATTAGTCTTAAAATCCGCAGTACCGTTGCCTTTACTGTTGACCATAAAATTATAAACTGCATACTAATTTTATAAAAATCTTCCTGTAATCGCGGCGATAACTATTGCATGTGTAATCGTACCTGCATTTATTTGCCGATGTGTGTAACAACTCTTCGATACCATAATGTAGATGTTATCTTTAGCACATATTTGAATGCCGCCATTATGTGACTGTCCCATTTGTATCGATTATTTCCACTCATCCAGCCAGTCTGTAATGAATATTAGCATGTATACACACGGTTCCAGTAAGCTGGAAAAGGTCTATTCAGCAACAGAGCAATATCTGGTCGAACCAGGTTCTTAAATTACTTCATGGTGTACAAGTTCATTAGCTGGTGTCAATGCTTGGTTTGTTTTTTCGGTACTTTTTATCTGTGAGGGATCGATGTTGGATGGTATAACAACATATAAAATAACATAACATAATACAATAACATAATATAGCAGGTTCTTTGAAAAACGTTGCTCTTATCATTGGCTGCCTGAAAGAAAGTCGGTCTTTCGTCAGCTCTCCCGACTCGTAAACTTTTATATTCGAGTTGTTACTTATATCCTGCGCCCAGCTTTGTGTTGGTGGGTCCCTCTCCCTCTTTTCTGAATTAATCAAGTAACAGAAAGTATTGTGAACGGCACTCATAGAAAGATAGAAGAACACACTAGACAACATAAAAATCGAAAGCTATAGTATAGTTACCGTGCCTGGAATTGAACCTGTCACCTCCAGACGGCGTCTGCGCCTCGCCATGAATACAAGTGCACTAAGATACATGGTCAACTAGGCACCCCCCCCTCCCCCCCCCCCCCCCCTCCCCCCCCCCCCCAAAAAAAAAGGTGTCTCATTGACCATGTCTGTCGTACAGCTTGAAATCCACTACTATCGAATACGGACAGAATTCATTTCAACCCATTAAAATGGCACCATAGGTTACAGAAATGTATATTAACGAAGCATATGTCGAATAACAAACACAGCAACAATTTACGAACACAGTAGACCTTATTGCTTTGTCTAGAATACACAAACATTTAAGAAAGGTTTTTGATTGGTACCATGCCTTCTGCTTATATTATTTCCATACTGCCAATGCCGCTTAATATAGCCAAATATTTCCAAACAATCTCTCTGCAAATGTCACTTACTCTATTTTCTATTGTTTTTAGAGGTACACATATTATTCTTTAAGCAGGTTAGTTGCGTATCCTTTACAGGACGTTGCAGAACCAACCCCAACAGTCCCTGGCTGTTGTGTGGTTTCTCTAGGACAAATATTACGTCCAGTAGTTTGGCATTGCTTTCTGGACGGTCAGCTTTCTTGATACCACTGTCGAAACCAACGCAACGCACATGGCCCGCAGCTAGGATCGAACCCAGCATTCCGGCATTACGAAGCATTCGCATCGACTTAGCCACAGAGCCGACATTCTTTAAACAAGGGTCAAAGAAATTCGCCTCTTTAAGAAAACAGAAGCATCTGTGCAATTGTAAATGATAAAATCATAAGGACATTGAAAATCTAAAGTCAGACTGAAAAATCCGCGTTAATCTGTACAGGATTTTTCGAGATATTTGTAAAAGTGTGACTGCGCGAGTTTTCAATCGTACTGTAACATAGCTCTTTCTGTGCTCAACAACGCAGTATGTGTAGCCAATTATCACACATGCCTACCCAACAAAGCACAGGCTGTCACTATCTCTTTCTCTTTTGGTATAACTATACTAAGGAAATCTGGCAATCTGACCAGTTTTGTTAACAAGCAGCATCAGCATATGCCTCTTTGTAAATAAACATATTTTTTCTTTTCTGGTTGTGATTTCTGTCCGCGTTAGACGCCAGTCGATGTTCGACGCTGAGATGAAAGGCAAGACAGGACACACAATCAAACTGCTACTGGTATTATTGATATTGAACTTTGCGTTGGCTGCCGAAGATTGGGACGGAGTGATTATGTGAAGCCCCGAGTGCTGTGATTGTTGGTTCTTTAATCAAATCAATCATACGAGAGCTTCTACGGACAGAAAGCGCCAACTTTCAAGCGATTATTCAAACATTTGTGTTGTTTTAAACTGGGAAGCAGAATGTGCTCAATTGCAGTTAATGTTGCAACATTAATCTGAACTCTTATACATGATTTAAAATTCTGCAAGACATCAAAACAGTCTGAATCATTTATTGCTTTCAAAATTCGCTATGCTCAAAGCCGACACAATAGTTAGACAGGTCTCTCCTCCTTTTACTTAACATCTTCATAGACCACAAAATATCTAAAGTTACATTATGTAACGAGCGTTGGGACCCTGCCTATCTTTTCCAGTTTGTCGTCCTCACTGCTTTCTGCAGGTCGTTACACTCGACGGTCGGCAAATAATGGATGCCTACTAGTCCCTGCCCAATGTGGGAACTGGAAAAATGAAACCACGATGCCAAAAGTTCTGTCTCAAGCTTAGGTTAAGCCCAACAGATGGCATGTGCTAGACAGGATCTCCAGCCGAGAACTGTCCAAAGGTTGTTACTTTCCAATACCTTTATGATTTCATCAACATCATCCCAACTCTACTAGCCTAAACAAGTTCATTTTATTTTAATTTCGATTTATTAAAATAAATCTTTTTGATGTCGTAACAACATTACTTGAGTAAATTGTTGTACTTAGGTTCCAAGTGTCTTTGTGGCATATTAGTTTACTTCAGCTAACAAAATATTTAAATCACTTGATGGGGGCTTTTAAGTAATGCCAGGAGAGGAGAGCAGTCGGAGGGTTAACTGAGCACCTGGATTATATCACAGTGGGTGTATCCAGAAATCTATCAAAAAATCTATCCCTTCTCTTCTCCTGTGGATACAAGTACAGCAACTTTCATTTCATGAAAACGAGCCACTCGCTGTTTCTTGGCTATCCAGGACTGTCTAGGATCAACATTAGCTTAGATAATAGTCCAGTTTTCTCACGTGGGTGGGCATTGTTAAGGTTCAAACCCACACCCTCACTATATCAGTGTATTTACCCACGTGGGCGCGCGACAATTGGGGGCTCGTCCGGGATTTCACCAGAGACTATTTTCCTAGTAGTCTATAGCTTTATAGGTACTGCACAAACTGTTTAATAAGACTGAGCTAAAAATTGATGGTTTAAAATGTTTTGTGTAAAATGATTCAAAATTTTAAGTAGTTCAGTTCCAGACCCTGGTGTTTGTGTTACATACTGTTGTGTGTTTACGTTACGTATCTGTTGTGACTTGTATAATAACATACAGTACTATTTGGGTGTTCTACTATAACTGTCAATCCTAACTGCTCAGTTGATTCTGTTGCGTTGATCTGGTTTTTTCTGTCTACTACAACTTACCCTTCAGGTATTGATGAAACCACTACCTATACAGCCCTTTTAAAAAAACCAAATAGCTGAGATAAGGGGGAAAAAGGGTGAGCTGGGGCACGAGGGGAAGGGGTTAAAAAGGACATGCAAGATGTAATAGAGAATACCGGGGGGGATGAAAGAGAGTAGGTAGGCTGAA
>CAJHNH020002581.1:28021-33021 GCA_905116865.2 Candidula unifasciata
CGACGACAATGACGACGACAATGCTGATCATCATCGGTTCCAAACAGGAGCCTAGGAAGTTGGTGGCTTAGGTCCCTTGAGTGGATCTCTTATGGAAATTATCTTCTTGTGTATTTTTTTTTTTTTTTAAATACATTTCAAATATAGTATAAAGTTGATGTGTCACATAACGCGCTCAAACAAAGTCCTGCCATTTCCAGCATTGTTTGGTAAGCACTTCTTTCAGGTATATGCTTTGCTGAAAAAACAATCGTCATGTTCAACTAGCATATCCTGAGGGGGTGCTTTAGGTTATAATTATGACTAGTTTATGTGCGCTTTACAAAATGGCTTAGCATTGTACGCCACGGAGAGCCATGAAAAAGATTACTACAGAAGTCGTCTACCACCGAGCCAGTGGGCAGCCCGGTGTTTAGTGTATAGCACTCGTCATTCTAAAGATGCTTATATATAAGCTGGCTGTTTACGCCCCGCCCCGTCTTCTGTTTTTTGACATAATCCACAAGGCAGGCAGGCTTGTAACAGCCCGTATTAGTGTGTGCATATCTGAAATCGTTATCTCCCTCAGATCCTGGTACAGTGTGACCAGCTTTTGTTTTTATCTCCTGTTTTGTTTGGATGAAAGTTCGTGCCAGGCCGCTCGGCTAGTTTATGGCCGTCGCCAAGGCTAGAGAAATAACTTATTGCAGGTCAGGCTAGACGCCCTGGAGCTGGTTGGTAGATGTTATAAATGTTTACTGGAGCTGGTTGGTAGATGTTATAAATGTTTACTGGGGCTGGTTGGTAGATGTTATACATGTTTACTGAGAATATTGGGTAGATGTTATAAATGTTTACTGGGACTGGCTGGTAGATGTTACAAATGTTTACTGGGGCTGTTTGGTAGATGTTATAAATGTTTACTGGGGCTGGTTGGTAGATGTTATAAATGTTTACTGGGGCTGGTGGGTAGATGTTATACATGTTTACTGAGACTATTGGGTAGATGTTATAAATGTTTACTGGGACTGGCTGGTAGATCTTATCAATGTTTACTGAGACTGTTGGGTAGATGTTATACATGTTTACTGAGACTGTTGGGTAGATGTTATAAATGTTTACTAGGGCTGGCTGGTAGATCTTATCAATGTTTACTGAGACTGTTGGGTAGATGTTATAAATGTTTACTGGGACTGGCTGGTAGATCTTATCAATGTTTACTGAGACTGTTGGGTAGATGTTATAAATGTTTACTTGGGCTGGTGGGTAGATGTTATAAATGTTTACTGGGGCTGGTGGGTAGATGTTATAAATGTTTACTGGGGCTGGTTGGTAGATGTTATAAATGTTTACTGGGGCTGGTTGGTGGATCTTATCAATGTTTACTGAGACTGTTGGGTAGATGCCGTAGAATGTTTACATAAGCCGGTTGTTAGAAGTTTTTAACTATTTACTAGGACTGACTATTAAATGTTATAAGTTTTTTTTCTATATGGCTCATCTCTCTAACAATGTTTAAAGGGAACAGAAAGTAAAAGGCCTATTTCACACCAGATGCGCACTGCTCCTATGATACTTGACTCGTGTTTTATAGATAAATCAACCGAAATCACACAGTGTCATATTTTCAGTCCTAAAAATCGCCTTTAACACTTAGTACACACGCTTCAAGAAGACTGGTTTAAATGAAACACAATGTTCAGCTATGTCTGTAATTCTTGTCTTCGTTTATATTAAAGATATGTAACAGGCTGGAAACTTACATTGTTATATGTCGTCAAGTAAATAAAGTTTCTCTATTTGTCGACTTACATTCTTGTTATTTTAGTTAGTGTGCCTAGGTTTTACTGTAATACTATATTAGACTTTACACAGAAGATTTCTTGTCTGGACTAGAATATTTCTGTTTCTAGTCCCCGCCTAACGAACTATTTTTCTTTTTTTTTTTCTTCTTTATACTTAGGGCTTTTCCGTTCTAGTACAGATATAAAATCCATTCTCTATAATGGATGCTGATCATCTGGTACTACTGTCTCAGCGGAGTATACTTGCACAGAACAGGCCAGGTTCTAAGAATCCCTCCAAAATCTAGGGAAGTAGTCTGTCTAATAGAGGACTTTGCAACACTAACCGCATCTTGTTTTCTCTGTTGTGGTTTTTCTGGGCCAAACTTTACGTTCAGTAGTTTGTCAATGCTCTCTAAACGGTCAGCTCTCGGTACAACTGTTGAAATCGAGGCAAGACAGATCTTACGCACCTGGGATCGAAACCCGACACCCCGGTATTACGAAGTGCGTTCGCAACGCCTAAGCCACAGACGCCATAGATAAAACATGTCGGTAAATGGGACTAACACACACACACACACACACACACACACACACGCACCATTGTTAGTCTTTCCATCAAAACCCAGAAAGCTGTACTCACTTATGGCATACAGGTACTGTTGCATGATGACTCCCCATCTTACTTAGAAGTGACTTCTGACTTCAGACTTACATGGGGAGAGGAAAGCGGAGGAGAAAGGGACTCAAGAGAACTTTTCACCACCAATATTTGTATGTTTTTGCTTGATATTCATAATATGCTAATTTTTTATATGAACATAACAGGCTTTATAGATAAATATAACTGCTATGTGAAAGATGGATGTTTGGAATAGCTTAATGTAAGACAGGACTGCGTGTCCCATTTAGGAACCTTTGAAAAAAAGAAAAAAAAGTTTTTTCGCTCGTTTGTATCTATAGTACTGAATGTCGCACTCACACCGTGCAACGACTACAACACTCTCCCCCCCCCCCCCCCCCCACACCTTTTTTTTTCTCTTTGGTGTAGATAAAAGGTGCCAACAGTCAGAGCCACTATACAATGAATCTATTCCAAGTCATCTACAAGGAGCTGTGCCGTGAAGGCCATCAGGTAAAGGAGAAGATCCAAAGACTTCACCCACACCATGGCTGGGTTAGATCAGCTAAGAGGGCAGACAGAAACGGAAGCGGGGGAATATACTTCTTCTTCTGCCTTTCTATCCCCCAATGAAGCACACACACACACATATATAATATTATATATATAATACTAAGACAATAATATATATATATATATATATATATATATATATATATATATATATATATATATATATATATATATATATATCTTAGAAAGTTGGTTCAGTACAACGCTTAGCTTTCTTCCTAAAACTCGCTTGATCGCCTCTCTGGACAGGAAAAGTGTGCAATATTCATATTAAGGCAGGACACAAGAGACTTCACTAACACATGTTCAGGTTTTCCGTGCAATAAGACACGGAAATGTGTCCTTGCAACTTGGAGCTTATAGCTTTTCAGGACAGACCGCTGTCTTCAAGTTCCACTGAACGCCAGCGGCTAATGTATTGTCTTTAACACGGACATAGTCCCCCATCGTTGCTGAATTTAAGAATGATATCACAAAATTGCTTATCGAAGTAAAGATTGCTGAAGAAAAACGTCTTGAGTTATTATCCGACATGTGTAAATGTTGGATGAGTTGGCGATGACTAATCAAATTTTCTTTAAAAATAAAAAAGACATCTTAGTCACATCAGACATCAATTTACTTTACGAGCTGACCGACGACTGTTGTCGAGCTGATGGGTGACTGTTGTCGGTCTCATGAGTGACTGTTGTCGACTTGATGGGTGACTGTTGTCGAGCTGATGGGTGACTGTTGTCGAGCTGATGGGTGACTGTTGTCGAGCTGATGGGTGACTGTTGTCGACTTGATGGGTGACTGTTGTCGACTTGATGGGTGACTGTTGTCGAGCTGATGGGTGACTGTTGTCGAGCTGATGGGTGACTGTTGTCGACTTGATGGGTGACTGTTGTCGAGCTGATGGATGACTGTTGTCGAGCTGATGGGTGACTGTTGTCGACTTGATGGGTGACTGTTGTCGACTTGATGGGTGACTGTTGTCGACTTGATGGGTGACTGTTGTCGACTTGATGGGTGACTGTTGTCGACCTGATGGGTGACTGTTGTCGACTTGATGGGTGACTGTTGTCGACCTGATGGGTGACTGTTGTCGACTTGATGGGTGACTGTTGTCGACCTGATGGGTGACTGTTGTCGACCTGATGGGTGACTGTTGTCGACCTGATGGGTGACTGTTGTCGACTTGATGGATGACTGTTGTCGACCTGATGGGTGACTGTTGTCGACTTGATGGGTGACTGTTGTCGACCTGATGGGTGACTGTTGTCGACTTGATGGATGACTGTCGTCGACCTGATGGGTGACTGTTGTTGACTTGATGGGTGACTGTTGTCGACTTGATGGATGACTGTTGTCGACCTGATGGGTGACTGTTGTCGACTTGATGGGTGACTGTTGTCGATCTCATGGGTGACTGTTGTCGAGCTGATGGGTGACTGTTGTCGAGCTGATGGGTGACTGTTGTCGAGCTGATGGGTGACTGTTGTCGAGCTAATGGGTGACTGTTGTCGAGCTGATGGGTGACTGTTGTCGACTTGATGGGTGACTGTTGTCGACTTGATGGGTGACTGTTGTCGAGCTGATGGGTGACTGTTGTCGAGCTAATGGGTGACTGTTGTCGACCTACTACCTTCCTGACGTGGTTCCGGGGCCCCACTGGTCGGCAACACTAGAATAGACCCACTGCCTACCCAACAAGCATGTAGTAGGAATCGATTTACTGTAGGTCTCCTTAGAGAGAAACAAAAGTATGCATAAAAATACGCCAGATCTGTCAAACAAAGGCGTATACAAAATTCACGTTCTGGAACAAGATTAAAGTCCAGAACTGGACGAATAGCCAGAACTTTCCCCCGGAGTTAGCGCAGTCGATAAGAGGCTCGCTTTCAAATCCAGTTGCGACTTTGCTGCAGCCACGTTCGGTGTTCGAAACCGGGCAGTTCCCAGGGTTCACCCAGCCTCTAGGAAATAGGTACCAGAATCGACACTCTGGAGTAAATAGACGAACGTCGCTGTAGCTACAGAGTTACGTGCGAACGGCG
>CAJHNH020002581.1:38021-65521 GCA_905116865.2 Candidula unifasciata
ATGCTATGGAAAGCAAAGGTATTCTTTAAAAAGGAGCAAAACACTAGGAGGGAATGGTAAAAGGGAGGAAGGGGTGCACTTTTTGTGCACGTTAACCGCCCCTTTATGGAAAGAAGACGTCTAAGAAGAGTTAAAGCAGGGATCGATAGAGATCAAATCAGAAATCTGGTCATACGTGAAAGGTCGACACAGAACCATTGCGGTCATACGTAAAAGTTGACTCAGAACCACTGTGGTCATACGTAAAAGTTGACTCAGAACCACTGTGGTCATACTAAAATTTGACACAGAACCACTGTGGTCATACTAAAAGTTGACACAGAACCACTGCGGTCATCCTAAATATTGACTTAGAATAAATGTGGTCATACAAAAAGTTGACTCAGAACCACTGTGGTCATACTAAAATTTGACACAGAACCACTGTGGTCATACTAAAAGTTGACTCAAAGCCATTTTGGTCATACTAAACGTTGGCACAAAACCACTGTGGTCATACTAAAAGTTGACTCAGAACCACTGTGGTCATACTAAAAGTTGACACAGAACCACTGCGGTCATCCTAAATATTGACTTAGAATAAATGTGGTCATACTAAAAGTTGACTCAGAACCACTGCGGTCATACTAAAATTTGACACAGAACCACTGTGGTCATACTAAAAGTTGACTCAAAGCCATTTTGGTCATACTAAACGTTGGCACAAAACCACTGTGGTCATACTAAAAGTTGACTCAGAACCACTGTGGTCATACTAAAAGTTGACTCAGAACCACTGCGGTTATACTCAAAAGTGACACAGAACCACTGCGGTCATGCTAAAAGTTGATTCAGAACCACTGCGGTCATGCTTAAAGTTGACACAGAACCACTGTGGTCATACTAAAAGTTGACACAGAACCACTGTGGTCATACTAAACTTTGACACAAAACCACTGTGGTCATACTAAAAGTTGACAAATAACCACTGTGGTCATACTAAACATTGACACAGAACCACTGCAGTCATACTAAAAGTTGACACAGAACCACTGCGGTCTTACTAAAAGTTTACTTAGAACCACTGTGGTCATACTGAAAGTTGACACAGAACCACTGTGGTCATACTAAACGTTGACGCAAAACAAATGTTGTCATACTAAAAGTTGACACAGAACCACTGTGGTCATACTAAAAGTTGACACAGAACCACCGTGGTCATACTAAAATTTGACACAGAACCACTGTGGTCATACTAAAAATTGACCCAGAACCACTGTGGTCATACTAAAAGTTGACACAAAACCACTGTGGTCATACTAAAATTTGACTCAGAACCACTGTGGTCATACTAAAATTTGACACAGAACCACTGTGGTCATACTAAAGGTTGACACAGAACCACTGTGGTCATACTAAAAGTTGACTCAGAACCACTGTGGTCATACTAAAAGTTGACTCAGAACCACTGTGGTCATACTAAAAGATGACACAGAACCACTGTGGTCATACAAAAAATGACTCAGAACCACAGTGGTCATATTAAAAGATGGCACAGAACCACTGAGGTCATATTAAAAGATGACACAGAACCACTGTGGTCATACTAAAAGTTGACTCAGAGCCATTTTGGTCATACTAAACGTTAGCACAAAACCACTGTGGTCATACTAAACGTTGACACAAAACCACATTGACACAGAACCACTGCAGTTATACTAAAAGTTGACACAGAACCATGCGGTCTTACTAAAAGTTGACTTAGAACCACTGTGGTCATACTAAAAGTTGACACAGAACCACTGTGGTCATACTAAACGTTGACGCAAAACCAATGTGGTCATACTAAAAGTTGACACAGAACCACCGTGGTCATACTAAAAATTGACACAGAGCCACTGTGGTCATACAAAAATTTGACACAGAACCACTGTGGTTATACTAAAATTTGACTCAGAACCACTGTGGTCACACTAAAAGTTGACTCAGAACCACTGCGGTCATACTAAAAGTTGACACAGAACCACTGTGGTCATACTAAAAGTTGACTCAGAACCACTGTGGTCATACTAAAAGTTGACACAGAACCACTGTGGTCATACGTGAAAGGTCAACACAGAACCAATGTGGTCATATATAAAAGGTCGACACATAACCATTGTATTCATACTAAAAGTTGACTCAGAACCACTGTGGTCATACGTAAAAGACCGATACAAAACCAGTTCTACAAAGACAGTAAATCATCTTTGTCGACTTGGAGACAATGCAATGTGACGCAATAGCATACAAGGCATAAGTGGAAAGAAGCCATAATCTTAGAGCACGAGGTATACCAAGAAAAAATGGAAAGACAACATCAGGAAAACTCTACAATATCACAATGTATCTATGGTGGAGGCAGCCAGAAGAATA
Source organism: Candidula unifasciata (assembly GCA_905116865.2). Taxonomy (NCBI): domain Eukaryota; kingdom Metazoa; phylum Mollusca; class Gastropoda; order Stylommatophora; family Geomitridae; genus Candidula; species Candidula unifasciata. The sequence goes on from CAJHNH020002581.1 coordinate 40,416, forward strand.
AATCAGAGAACCTTGTATCTCACTGGACACCAGCAGAACAAGGCGAAGAACCTTGTTTCTCACTGGATACCAGAAGAACAAGGCAAAGAACCTTGTATCTTCCTGGACACCAGCAGAACAAGACAGAGAACATTGTATCTTACTTGACACCAGAAGAACGTAACAGAGAACATTGTATCTCACATGACACCAGAAAAACATAACAGAGAACATTGTATCCCACTGGACACCAGAAGAATGTAACAGAGAACATTGTATCTCACTGGACACCAGAAGGACATAACAGAGAACAATGTATCTCACTTGACATCAGAAGAACATACCAGAGAACATTGTATCTCACTTGACATCAGCAGAACAAGACAGAGAACATTGTATCTCACTGAACACCAGCAGAACAAGACACAGAACCGTGTATCTCACTGGATACCAGAAGAACAAAATACAGCTAAAAATTGTCTTTGTATTTATCTCGAGGTGCGACCGATCCTCCATCTGTATTCGTGAGGTGCAGTGGATAGGTTAGGTTGTGATCACATTTTGGCTGAATTTTTAAAGTGGAAAATGTGGTGTGTAGGATAGTAACTGTTAGCCTCGTCAAGTTAGCACTTATATTTAAAGGCAATGCGTTGTGAGTCCTGGACAATCGGTAGGCAGGCCAAACAATTTTTTTACGCCTTAGAGATGTGGTTTTACAAAACAATGCTTAGAATACCTTGGACAGTTAAAAAAAAAAAAAAAAGCTACCAAGAGGTTTTGAAAGAGGCGGGAGCCCGAAGACAACTTATAACAGACATCAGAAGGAGACAGTCATAATTTTTCGGCCATGTTACGAGAAGAGGGAAAATGGAACATCTGGTGACCACTGGAAATATCCGTGGAAGGAGCTATCGAGGAAGACAACGAGAGAAGATTCTTGACAGTCTTGTTGCATGGCATGGAGGTGTGTCAGCACACGAACTAATACATGCTGAAGGAGATCGCATATTGTGGTGAGTCATAATCGCTCACGCTACTCGGCAAGGCACCTGATGATGATGATACACTATTCGAATTCGAATTCGTATTCGGCCTATTGTAAAAATCACTATTCACTACAGCCCTAATTATTACTGTCATTATTATTGTACTAGACTGGTGGGGTAGGTTTAGTCTGTTAATAATTTTGGTTATGGCTGCACTTGGCGGGCTCAGACTGGCAGGTTTGCAGATCGGAACTCTCCGGATGGGGCGGTCAGACTAGAAACATGTAGTCCTGACTTTTCATAGCTGGACCATACAGGGCTCTTATCGCTACGTACGTCCAGGCGGACCTAGTCGCGAGATGGATTAGCTCACTTGTTTCGAGTTTTGGCAGTACGCTCAGTAGATAGATTGTGCTAGATCTAGATTTCGATGTGATAGTAAGTCGCTTCAAGGAGAAAGCAAACCCTCATCTTTGTTAGCTAGATTGATTAGCACATGATCTGTTTGAACACTTTGTTGAGTGTTAATGTAGTTTTATCTGCGAAGCATCCTAGTTTTGTGTTCAGCAAAATAAACAGATGTTGAATGTGATTATTATATTCCATTTGTTTGATTAGGAATATGACTTGTTGTTCGTGCACGTGGTCTACTTACGCGCTGCCTTTGTAGTTATTTGATGTTGTTGTTGCGTAATTTACTATTCACATACTTATTGCCAGGGTCACGAAAATGTGTTATGGTGCCTGAACCAGGGGCAGCCTCGTCTTTCTTTATTTATCATGTTTTTGCAGTTCAGCGAGGAATGAATTGTCCTAACCAAATTTCTTCCCCCCCCCCCCCACTCACTGTTTTTCCTTACCCCTAGCTCATTATTATTATTATTATTGTTATTACTATTATTATTGTCATTCTACGTTCGCCATTCAAAAGGCGGTTAGTAAATTGTGCCCTTGTTTACAGCTAAGTTGAGATATCTGCACCTCACGGCCAAAAACATCCGATTGTTGCTAAACCCTAATTTGTCTCAGTTTATGCCATGCTTGCTAGGGGGAAGGATGGGTCTATTTTGTCTCAAAAAAAATTTAATCTCTATTTCCTTCCTCCTTCTTTCTTTCCTTTGTCGTCTCACTGTTATCAGGTTGTAGCCCAGTGTCGTGGTATTATGTGTTTGTGTTGCGCTTCTCAGGTGGCTTGAGTGATGGATTTGTTTAACTTTCCTATAATTATTCAATGTTTCTTGAGTAGTTTACTTCTATGAAAGTGAATATTACCTCTTCATTTATTTCTCAGCCAGCAAAATCGTTTCTTGTTCTGCACTTGGCGAAGCCATATTAGACCAGGTTCATGTACTCAAGAAGATCAATGAGTTTTTGCCTTTCAACTAGCGACAGCAATAATTGTGTCTATTGCGTGTTACGACTACTGCTCAAAGGGGGAACTATCGATTCCTGTCGCCTGGCCTGGAAATGTGCACAGGGGATGTTTCTTCAATTTGATTCATAGTTGTTCGCCACACACCACGTTTCGGCTTCTCCATCCATCTTGTACAGAAAGAACGAAATTGAGAGACGAAAAGAAAATGTTAGCATCGATTCGCTTTCTTTATTTCATGCCATCGAAATGCAGTTAATTGTTGGCTTTATTGAGAAAATAGGTGAATGTGTTTTGTCGGGTTTGTTTTGAGTTCTTACTAGGTTGTATGTAGGTTGGTGTATTTATACATTGTAAGAATAAGCATAAGGGAAATATATGTCTGGAAGGATGGTTTGGAGAACTGCTTCGTGGGAATAAGGGTTGTTACATAAAGAAAGAAAATAGGAGGAGAAAGTAACGGAGTAGTAGAAGGTGGGGGATGAGGGTGAGCAGAGAACACGGATAAAACAGCAAAATAATAATAAAAAGACTGAGGATGAAGAGGTGAATAAGGAGGTTGGGGAGAGGAGGAGGAGAAGAAGAGAAAAAAAGAACGAAAGAAGAAGTAGGAGTAAGCGATAAGAAGAGAGAGAGGATAAAAGCCTTACACCCCACACCCAGAAGGTTGATCTGTCACAAATTTAATGGCCACTCGACACGCATGAATCTACGAATAAATAAATGTATTTCTATTGATTATCACTTAACAGCGAAAAGATGTGCACAGATAGTAGCAATTACAGCCCTAACACGTTTCTCAACGCGTGTGTGTAGCACACGTGTCACTGTGAAAGTAAAATTGTGGGCGCTGGAACACAGCTGTGTCTGATTAAATGTCACACATACTAGACTACAAGATTGATTGGGCGTTGTATCATGGAAAATCACCCCCCCCCCCACCCGCCCCAGACTAAAGGTTATACGTGGGTAGAGTCGCTGTGACACAAAGCGAGGCGATCGTATACCTCGACATTAGGTAAATCTATCTATCTATCTATCTATCTATCTATCTATCTATCTATCTATCTATCTATCTATCTATCTATCTATCTATCTATCTATCTATCTATCTATCTATCTATCTATCTATCTATCTATCTATCTATCTATCTATCTATCTATCTATCTATCTATCTATCTATCTATCTATCTATCTATCTATCTATCTATCTATCTATCTATCTATCTATCTATCTATCTATCTATCTGTCTATCTCTCTATCTATCTCTCTATCTATCTTTCTGTCTGTCTGTCTGTCTGTCTGTCTGTCTGTCTGTCTGTCTGTCTGTCTGTCTGTCTGTCTGTCTGTCTGTCTATCTATCTGCCTGTCTTGTCTTGTCTATTCAAATAATTCACAAATTGCTCACCGTAGGTACGACTTAGTCTAGTGAGGTAGAATATATATCTTTAGAAGTGAAACTAAAAAAAAAAAAAAACTTATTGGTTGATTATCTCTATCGAAACCTTATCGCTGGAAGCATGTCGTATGATGTTGTTGTTCGTCTATCACAGGCGATGATGACCATTCCTTTCATCCATTGCTGACTGGATAAGGTTTTATGAGTGCCCAGATGGCGGAAAAGGCAAAGTCTAGCACTAATAGTGGTTTGCTTCAGTGTCGTCTCTGACTTTTTGTTTTTATTGCTGCTGCTGTTCTAGCAGCTTTGCTGTTCTAGCAGCTTTGCTGTTCTAGCAGCTTTGCTGTTCTAGCAGCTTTGCTGTTCCAGCAGCTTTGCTGTTCTAGCAGCTTTGCTGTTCTAGCAGCTTTGCTGCTCTAGCAGCTTCATGGGCAACAGCTCCTCGATGAAGAGGAGCGATAGAATAAGCTGTCACATGCAGCGACTTCAACGTTTTAGAATCACTACATAAGTCTTTCAGTGAAGTCTTGAAAAGTTTCTTCTGCCCACCTTGAGAGCGTTTTATTTTTGTAGCTCACCATAGACAATTCTTTTTGGTAATCGATGGTCAGGCAGGCGGACTGAAAGGCGAAGTTGTGATTTTTTTAAAAATCGAGTGAATACTGGACCGTCCATCTCTGTCAAGGACTTTAGTTACAAAGATCTTGTATTATCACTTAATGTTCAGCAACGTGTCAGCTCTGTGGCTAAGTCGATGCGAACGCTTCGCTTCGTAATGCCAGGATGCCAGGTTCGATCCCAGCTGCGGGCAATGCGCATTGCGTTGGTTTCGACAGTGGTATCAAGAAAGCCGACAGTCCAGAAAGCAATGGCAAACTACTGGATGTAAATTGCCTAGAGAAACCACACAACAGCCAGGGGCTGTTATGGTTAGTTCTGCAACGTCCTGTAAAGGATACGCAACTAACCGTTCAGCAACGTTCTGATGCATACTGTGTGGATATAGTTGAGCTTCTTAGCATAGCGCTGGTAAACGGTCGATGTTTCATATAGAGAAGTACAGGAAGTACGACAGTTTTGTACACTTTGAGCTTCATCTACAGGCTGATGCCAGCTCTATGCCAGACTTTTGTACGAAGTCTGCTAAATGCGCTGCTGTCTTTGGATATCCTTGTATTGATCTCTAGATCGATGTTAACTTTCTGAACAAGTGAGCTGCCAAGATATGTAAACCTGTCCGCTGTCTTTAGTGCTCTGCCCTTGACTGTGATGCCTAGTTCAGGTAGCCTTGTTCCCAGGGCAGGCTGGAGCATTATTTCAGTTTTGTCAGTGCTTATGACAAGTCCAAAGTTTATACAGGCTTCGGATAATTTGGTTACACTTTGTTGTATGTAGCTCATGCTTTGAGCTGGCATAGAAAGCACAGCCATCAGTGAAAGTAATTCTCTAATGGCGTCTGACTTTACCATGGTTTTAGCACTTAGCCTCCTGAGATTAAATAGACAGCCATCAGTGCGATATCTAATACTGATACCAGCATCCTCATCTCTGAAGACATCAATCAGCACAGCGGAGAATACAATACTGAACAGTGTTGGTGTAAGCACACACCCTTGCCTGTCTCCGCTTGAGACTATAAAAGGCTCTGAGAGCTGTCCATTTTCCTGAACTGTTGCTTGCATTTCTTCACGAAATTACTTCACTTTTGTTATAAACTTTTCTTGACAGCCAAACTTTTCCATGATTTTCCAAAGTCCATCTCTAGTGACTGTATCGAAGGCCTTGGTCAGGTCACTGAAGGCATAGAACAAATCAATATTTTTCTCTGGACATTTCCCTGCAGCGGCCTTGCAGTAAATGTCATGTCAACGGTGCTTCGGTCTTTCCGGAAACCACACTGATTCTCAGGCAGAAGACCTTGATCAAGGTGTGCTGTAAGGCGAGTCTGGATGATCCTGGCTAGCAATTTCCCAGCTACAGATAACAGGCAGATGCCCTGATGGTTGTCGCAGGACAGGCGATTTCCTTTTGCTTTGTAGAGGTGAACAATTGTGGCATCCTTTAGGTCTTGTGTGACAGTCTCACTTTGTCATATCTGCTGGAAGACATTATGAAGCTTCTCTACCAGAGTTGTACACCTTCCTTGTAAATCTCAGCTGGTATTGAGTCGGCACCTAAAGCTTCATCGTTTGGGAGGTGGCGAATGGCATTTGTTGTCTCCGCCAGGGGAGGTAAGTCGTCGAGTAAGTTGTTTATGGGAACTTGAAGCAAGCTTTCTATTGCTTCATCATTTCGGTCAAAATGGACGCTTGCCCCGGCCATTGTTTTGAGCCTTGGCAAAATTTGTGGCTTCTGTCAGACGGTGGCCGTTGCATTTTTGTTCCATTTGTAGACTGAAAGGATATAGTTTCGTCGCCCAGCTTCTGAGTTAAATGCATGGTGTGACACTGTGAGCTGTAGATGTTATTTGGCATGTTTTTTTACTATGACCATAAATGTGGGGATGTGAATTGTAGATCAGAAAATGGCCCGATGCCTGTTGTTGCAATATTGGTGGTGCCAATATGTGATTAAAGTTAATCCCGTGTGCAACTGCTGATCTGTTGGTGACTTCTGCTACCATCCATGATGAACTTCATTTCTAATGTCTGACTGTTTGTGTTAGCACTTCGGGTGGCTACCGTATGCTTTTAATGCGGTTATATGCTACAGCATATGCTGAGACAGCAGTCTGTCAATCTTTCCACAAGGGACTGTGATAAACATCCTGTGTGTTTTTCGTTGGCACAGGAGCGGAGCAACTATGGGGTGACCCGTTTGGGATGAAGCTGAAACCAAGATTACCAGATTACCAGACTTTCAAAATGATACGTCCAGCGTTTAAGGATCTTCATATTGTCTCAGATAAGTGTTTTTCCATCGGCACTGAGGTGGGGAGTAGACTCCGATGATAACGGAACATAGACAGCCCTTAGGTTTTCATGTGATACTTATGATGAGATAATCATTTCTTATGATAACTTCACCACCATGATAGATCCATTGTGGACCTGTGAAAGCATACTTTTAAGAGATTTTAATACTGATGCTCGAAAATCAAATAAAACATTGTAAAATATAATCGCATCATGCAATCTCCAACAAGTAGTGAAGCAGTCTACTAGAATAACAAACTCTTCCTCACCTATTTATTATAGATCACATCTATTCTTTTGTCAAAATCTGCTTGTGCCGCTAGGCGTCGCAGTCTATCAGATAATCGGCAACCGAGCCAGGGCGCGCTCAGTCACTTCATATGACGTGATGTTATGAAGTCTCAAGTTGTCCGTGACTCCTTCAATCCATATTCTTCTTGGTCTTCCCCGGCCTCTTGGTGTTTCGATTTTCATGTTGTATGCTCTTGATGCTGGCATCGTTGGTTCCATTCTCATTAGGTGACCAAACCATTTCATTCTTTGCTTCTCAATAAATTTACTATGCCCAGAAAACATAATAGAATTCTAGGTCCCTAGCATTACAATTAAAGTCAAAGTAAAGGACCTTTTTCCACGCCTTTAGGCGTTTTTGGTTTAATAGGGCTAGACCTGTATCTTATAGACCAAACGGCACTTGGTGGCTGATGTGGTCAGCATCAAGCCGGCCACCTTTACTTCCCATGAATGTATCTGGTACCCATTCAAGGCTGGATCGACCTGGGAGCCAGGATCATTTTTTTTTTCAAAGTCAAAACCCACGACCTTCCGATCCGCAGGCGAGCATCCATTAGCTTGACGACTGCGGACTTCCCTACAGCACAGTTGTGATTCCTATTTATATCATGTGGGGTAACAGAGGGACCAAAATCCCCAAGCTTACACACATTATAAAATTTTTTGAAGTTGTAACATTTTCGTTGAATATGCATTCATATCAGATTTGCTTGATTCATCGTTAGATAATGCCCCGGAGGTTTGTTTAAAGACCTTCCTTGGGTTGTTGGATAAACATGTACAAATGAAGGAAGTCCGAGTAAAGAAAGCATCAGAGTAAATCTCCATGGATTACCCTGGAAGTAACGGAGATTATAATATAGCCAGAGAGGGCACATAAAAAATAAGGACTTCGTAACACATCGGTATCGGATCGCCCATTGGCTGGTCGGTGGGCAACTTCGTCGCCGGTCAGAACAGTGTTTGGGTGTGTCTCCCTTGGTCACATTAACACTGCAAGAGTCCTTTTCAGGGCTGCTTCATGGCAAGCAATGCTAAGAACCATTTTTAATGTCGCACATAAACCTATTCATAATTATAACCCCACCCCCACCCCCCCCTTCCCCCCCCCCCCCTTGATTGTGGTTTAAACGTGACGATTTATTTTTTAAAGCAAGCAACATGTCGGATTATGCATAATAAAGTTCAATACCTCAGTCAAAAGGGGAAAAACTAGCATTTTTTTTTTTTTTTTTTTTACAAAATCAGTAACAGATAAAACAAACAGCACAGGTATATTTAAGGCAAAAAATACCTTCATTGACAAAGAATATTAACATCAAATCATGTTACATCAGACGATTTCAGTAATTTCTTTCAAACAGATATGGAGCTCATAAAGTTTCATTGTCACATTATTCCTGTAACTTGTCAATGCTGTTCTCGTTTTGTGAGACCAAATACTCAAATGATATTCCTCCTGACATACCACTCATGTTAGTTACTGAAGTCTTTACCTGTCTCACCAATCTAAAATACCCAATAATACTTCATGTTTAGATGGAATCAGCAATAGGATCCCTCATTGTGCTGCATCAGTTGCTTGTGAGTCGTTAACTTTTATATATATATCCAATGTTTCGCCAAAGGCTCCTTTCCTTCAGCCTTCAAAATTGCTAACGCATATCCACATCTTAAATCTGGCTCTTTGGACAGTTGTCTCCCAAGTGAATATAGAACCATCTCCCTTTTATCATCATTATCAATGCCACTAGAAACCCACATTTACAAAATAACCCTCCAACATGTAGATAAGAACAAACTTTTAATTGACAACCAAAAGAAATTCGACCAAAGTATTCTTGCCATATGACCTGACATCAGAATTGTAAGGAAGATAACTGGATGTGTGTTTGACTTTAGAAAAGCTTTTGACATGATAGACCCTAATACTCTTATTATAAAACTAGAAATAATGAACTTCAGCTGTAATCTATTAACGTTATTAAGCCCCTTTCCGTTAAATATAGCGTCTTCCCATTGTCGGATGCAATTTTTGGTTATTTTGAAGCCCCCCCCCCCCCCCTCGGGCCTAAGGACTGAACGCGTACAGTCTATACAAGTGTTCAAGTGTGTGATATTCTAGAGTCGTCTTTACAACAGGAATTAAACACTTATCTAGTTTTCTAGAGCTATGCAAACCACATGCAATAAACATTGGTAGCAACAAAGTTTGTGTTAATATCATCAAAACAAAAACTATACTCTAACTACCCAGTAGAAAGTGTAACTGAGCACTAAGCTTTAGGCCTCATTATTTTATAGAAATTAACCTTCACATCTCATGTGCAAGCCCTATTGAAACAAACAGCTAAAGAAAGTATACCAGCTTGCAAAAATTATACTTTCTGGATCAAAACAAGAGAAGGATATTCTATACCTCCCATATTCAGACCTGTTCCTCAATATGGGATGGATGTCCAAGTTTAGTCATGAAACGGCTTAAAGCACTTCAAAAAAGATCTGTACGCTTAGTCAGTAATATTCATGGAAGAGACAGCTCCGGTATGCGTAAAGATCTTGAGTGACTACCCTTCCATAAACGACTACTTTTCAATAAAGTTATTTATCAAATCCTACAAAATGCTCTAGATTACCTTTGGCAATTCTTTAAGTATAATCGGAGACATAGCAAACGCCTAAACATATTACACATCCCTTAACCTAGAACAGACTTGTACAAAACAGGCTCTGTGGAACCAACTTCAACAACCAATCAAAAATATCAACAACCCCTATAGATACAATTGGAAGCTTTTTGAATATTATCTCACTACTAAGAATATTGTTAATTTCCACAAACATTTGTTATACTTAGTATTATAACTGTCTTAAAATGTAGGTATACTTTAAGCACATTGTTACTAAGATGTTGTTGATGGTATCTACTAGTGTTAATGTTATTTTTAAAATCTGCTAAAGCGATGTGTGAATGGAGTCAGGTATTCAAAGAGTGAGGCCAGAAGGGCAAAATATAAAACTGGCCTGTGTGCCTAATTCTTAACCCTATAAAAATAAAGTTAGTTCGTTCTGTATGTATGTCCGACTATCTATCTGTCTAACTATCTGTCTTAAAAAGGTTAGTTGTGTATCCTTTTTACAGGACGTTGCAGAACCAACCCCAGCATCCCCTAGCTGTTGTGCGGTTTCTCTAGGTAATTTACGTCCAGTCGTTTGCCATTGCTCTAAACGGTCGGTCCCCTAATACCACTGTCGAAACCAACGCAAGGCGCATGGCCCGCAGCTGGGATCGAACCCGGCACCCCGACATTACGAAGCATTTGCATCGACTTAGCCACAGAGCCGACCTTTATCTGACGAAATATAAATAAATCCATCGAATTAACTGTCTTACTGTTTGTCTCTAATTAACCCCACTTAATGCGACCTCGTCTAACATTTAGCTTATGCACCCGTAAGCAACTTATTATCTCGCTCCCTCACCCCCACCCCCGCCCCCTTTCCACATCTGTTCCAAAAGCTAATTATTAAACCCCACACCCTCATAATGGCAACCCAGTGCTTCTATCGTTGCCACTACTCGTATACAAATCATCAACAGCGTGAACTCCAGAGCGCCCCATCACTGCCCCCCAACCAGCTTATTAATATGCTGGTTTTCGGGTCAACCCTCATTCCGCCAGTCTCTACTCACGCTAACCTCGCAGGCTAACGCTGGCCTTTCCTGTAGGAGGGCCTAATCTTCATCAGGCCTGCCTTCGTCACGCTCGCTTCAATTTCCAAACAGTTTTGTTTTCGTCTTCCCTCTGTTGTTGCTGTCTTTCTTATCCTAAGTCAACAATTTCTTTCTCTGGCGTCTGTGTTCTCTCCTTTCCTTGATGGATGACGCCATTTTTTCACCCTTTTTTAATCTACTCTGTAGGATTATGTGATATTCTTTGTTAGAGCTCATATGATAGTTTGTAACTGCTTTCGTGTTTGAAGTCTCGCCTTCGAGCAGTGCTATCCATCGCGCAGGGAGGGCAAAAGGAGGGGGGGGGGCGGAGTAAGGAAATAGAGTTGGGAAGTTCCAAAAGAAAGGGTCGGGCACCTTTGTCTTTTGAAAATGAGTTAGTTCATTTGTACTTGTAACAATATGTTACATTGACAGAAATGTTTTTGTTTTCATGAGCAGTTTGTGCACTTTAAATACAGAAAGGGTTTATGTTGTATAGTGTAGAGATTTATCATTATCCCCCCACCCCCAATTCCGAATTCCCGGTAACAGTGGCTCTCAACCTGTGGGTCGAACGAACCTTTTACAGGGGTCGCCACAAACCTTCGGCAGACACATACTCACTGAACTTATGAAGTAAGGTATTTAAAAAATCATCCTTTTCCCACGGCTGTAGGCGTTTTGGGAATATACGACTAGACCTTTATCTTTATAGACCAATCGGCACTTGTTGGGCGATGTTGTCTGCATCAAGCCTATCACCTTTACTTTCCAGGACTGAATCTCGTACCCACTCAATGCTGGGTACACCTAGGAGTCAGGGTCCATTTTTAAATAAAGTCTACCCGACTAAATTCTTAAATCACCTGTCCGTGGTACGGTGGTACAATGGTAGGTCGGTACAGAGGTACAGTGGCACAGCGGTACGGTCTGTCCCCAGACTGCATCCTCAGTTTGGCTAGCTTAATTGAAAACGGTCATCACAGTTTGGTTTCCCAGCTTGCGGAGGGAAAGGAGAAGCCATCAACGGCTTCCCTTAACGGTGGAGTCTCCGTTCTGAGTCCGAAGGAAGGACAGTCCCGGCCACAGCCTCGCCCCAACAGAGACAAGCCTAACAAGCGTATTCTTTACAGGACGTTGCAGAACCAACCCCAAAATGCTTTGGCTGTTGTGGTTTTTCTAGGCAAATTTACGTCCAGTAGTTTGCCATTGCTCCATGGAGGGTCGGCTTCTTGATACCATTATCGAATCAACGCAATTCGCAATGACCGTAGCTGGGATCGAACCCGGCACCCCAGCATTAGGAAGCACATACGCAACGCCTAAGCCAGAGAAGGCGACAACAAGCCTAGGACGACCTGAATCTTAACTGGTTAAAAATAAATCCCTGCATAAAATAGGATGACCTCTTGCGTGTAGGAGAAATAAGAGAAATGGGAAACCACTTAAAACAACATAAGACATAGACGATGGTTTGTTAGATTGGACCCGTTCTGAGAAAAGATGAACAGGTAATGACCAAATAGGCACTAGAATAGGAAATAAATGGATTGAGAAAGCGAGGACCTCCAAAGGAAACCCTAAAACGAACGTTGACAAAAGAGACCAAAGGTGGTGTTGAGGAGAAGAAAGTAAAGTAGAGGTTCTGAAAGATATTCAACACTAAAAAGGGGGGGGGATATGCGGTATTTTAATTAGGTTGCAACCGGAACCATAAGCGTGTCGGCTCTTCGTTGGTGATCCAGGAAGAGATGGAGCACCGACAGGAATGTCCCGGCGGGCAATAATATCTTTTTTTTTTTTCATTCATTCATTCATTGATTCATTCATTCATTCATCTACACTAAAGTTAAACTATTAAAACAGTACATCTACACTCGAATTAAAATAAAACGATATTGACATCCACAATCAGTTAAGCTTGTATGTTTCAAATCTACTTGACAATCAAACATTCATGGAAACTTGAGCAAACACAAAATATTCATTTACACGCATTTCACAAAAACAAACAAAAACAGAATAAACATTCACCGAACCAATTTCTTTCTTTCATAAATCAATATCTATGGCTGCCTGGAGTAAGGCTATTTACGATCCCATAATTATCAAGTTTGAACCACAAATCAATAAATCAATGCTGCGATATAACTCATATAATAAAAATAGCAAAGGATATCCTCTGTTATTTGAGGAGTGGGTCAATTGCCTAGCAGCCGGTTGGATGTTGAAATATTAAATAGCCAAACTGGCAAAGAAGGTTTTCATTATTTTAGTCTATTTTTGGTGACGATACTTATGCAATTCTCATATCTTCAATACTTATGCAATTCCTATGTTACTAATACATATGCAATTCTCTTTTGCATGTTTGTCTGTCTGTCCTGGACAGTTAAAATAAAGTTACAAAAAATGGCTTCAGGTGGCTGGGATGTGAGGTTTCACAACAATACCCTAACTTCCTGGGAAAGCCAAATCCAGCAATCTAATTGTTTTAAAAGTGGCTCAGACAAGAAGCCATCTTATCATACACATAAGAGATAATAGGCAGCCATAATTTCTGGTTAGGCTGTGAGAGGAGAGAAACTGGAACATTGTTTGAACATAAGAAAGATTTAAACATCCGAGAATAGGCGGCCATTATTTCTGGTCAGGCTGTGAGAGGAGAGAAACTGGAACATTGTTTGAACATTAGAAAGATTTAAACATCCGAGAATATCCGAGATTTCTGGTCAGGCTGTGAGAGGGCGGCACATCATTTAAACATTAGAGTTAGGCCGTGAGCTGTGGAGAGAAACTGGAACATTGTATTAGAAAGATTTACACTAGAAAGATTATTATCAGACTCCCGTGTATGAACACTAGAAAGATTTATTCCCGTGTGGGTTTCGGTGCCCTATTATTGGGGAAACAAGAATAGAACCACTGCCTCCCTAAAAGCATGTCGTAAGAGTCGACCAATTGGGAGCTTCCTTCGAAGTCGGAGTGCATCTGCCTGAGAGGCAAGAAACGAACAGTCTGCATACAAATTAGTCAGATCTGTCAAACGGATGCACATGTGACACTCAGTTTCTGGAACAGGACTGCAGTCCAGCAGTGGACGAACAACCAGAACTTTCCGCCGGAGTTTACAGCTGTTGAACACGAAGAAGAAGAAACAGAAAGATTCGAACATCAGAGAATATGCGGCTATTATTTCTGGTCAGACTGTGAAAGGAGAGAAACTGGAACATTGTGTGAACATGAGAAAGATTTATAGGGACAGAAAAAAAAAGAAGAAGAACCGTTGTCCTTGTCCACATAGAACTGCGGGTTATACCTGGCTGTTGTGGCGGTTACAGGTACCCTAATTATAACTTTTTGGGGGTTCTATTGACGTTTCCTCGGTCCATCTACACACTTTCTCAGTCTGGTCTAGATCAGAGGGGTGTCAAGAAGCACTGTTTTCTTCGAAAATAGTCTCTTCTGGATTGCAGTCCTGTTCCATAACGTGAGTGTTGCGTGTGCATCCCTTTTACAGATCTGACTCATCCGTTTTACAGATCTGGCTCATCTGTATGCAGACTGCTGGTTCTTGTCTCTCAAGCAGATGCAATCCGACTTCGAAGGAAGCTCCCAATTAGTCGACTCTTACGACATGCTTTTGGGCAGGCAGTGGGTCTATTCTTGTTTTCCCTATAATAGGGCCCAAGAACCCATACGGGATTTACAATTATTATATAAAATATGTTGAACGCGTGTGTGTCTTTGTGCTTGTCTCCTTCTGAGCTTCCTTTTATTCTTCTGTTTATTATCAGCTCCAGCGTTCATTCACTTTGCAAAACTACTACAATGTTGGCCAGGTCACGAGGCAGCCAGGACAGGTGAGACAGAAAACACCTGGCGATTCACGGAACCACAAGCCATAATCACGTGTATGCAAGACGAACACGTGGCCGCTGTGTAATTCCACGGTGTTCCTAATTCACATCAAAGGTGTGTGCTTGTCTGCTGGCCATCTGTGCTACACACAAAGCCTACTGGTGACCTTATTACCCGCCCACTGCACAACAAGTTCCACTTATTATGTTAAGTGTTTGCCTTAGGTCCCTTGTCGGAAGTTTGACATTTATGTAAGGGCACAGCTATAGGCCTGTCTCGTGTCCGAGTGACATCGACTACACGGGACGCCATCTTCATGCATGGCCTATGCAGCTGTGGCGGATTGGAAGGTCGTGGGTTCGGGTCTTGACGGAACTTTATTCAAAAATGACCTTGGTTCCAAGGTTGACCCACCCTTGAGTGGGTATCACGTGCATCCCTGGGAAGTAAAGGCGGCCGGCGTGATGCTGACCACGTCACCCACTTAGTGCGGTTTGGTCTATCATATATAGATCTAGCCCTATATGCCCAATACGCCTGAAAGCATGGAAAGGGTCCTTTACTTTTTTCTTTTCACAATGCAGAAGTAGAAAAGGGGATGTGGGTCAGGAGGCCACACCTAAACCCCCCCCCCCCTTTTTTTCCATCCCCAGTTCCAATTAGGTGTATACGTTCTCCTTTGAAGTTACTTGCCACGCCACACCGCATACAGCAGACACCAAAAGAGGTGCGGCAACGTGGAGCACGGGTCAAGACTAGGAACTAAAGGTAAATCAGAGAAACTCTAAAACAACACACGGTGTCAGAAGAGCCGAAGCAGAACCTTATCTCTCTCTCTCTCTCTCTCTCTCTCTCTCTCTCTCTCCCTCTCTCTTTCTTTCTCACTCTCTCTCTCTCACTCTCTCTATCTCTCTGTCTCTATCTCTATCTCGCCTCTATCTCTGTCTCTCTCTCTTGTTTTCTCTCTCTCTCTCTCTCTCTCTCTCTCTCTCTCTCTCTCTCTGTGTGTGTATGTGTTGTCATCTCGACAGTAAAAAAGGAAATAGAGAAAAACAAATTAAAAATTTTTTTATTATTATTATTACTCTAGAGATTTAGCCTTTGTGGCCTCGTGATTCATTTAAGTCTACATCGCTTTATGATTACTATCTACAAAATGAAAATGTATGGAATCGCACTGGCGAAGTCGCTCGACCTGGCACTACATTGAGGTAATTTCCCTTGGGCGGTGTAATTTGGCCAACTAGACCAGTGCTTTTCAACCGATTGATCGTGGATAAGTCGAGGTAGGTCGTGTGCAAGTCGAGATAGGCCGTGAACAAGTCGATGTGCGTCGTAGATATGTCGAGATAGGTCGTGAACAAGTCGAGATAGGCCGTGAACAAGTCGAGGAGGGCCGTGAACAAGTTGAAGTGGGCTGTGAACAGGTCGAGATAGGCCGTGAGCAAGTCGAGATAGGCCGTTGACAAGTCGAGGTGGGTCGTGAACAAGTGGAGATAGGCCGTAAACAAGTCTAGAAAGACCGTAAACAAGTGGAGATATGCCGTAAACAAGTCTAGATAGGCCGTAAACAAGTCTAGATAGGCCGTAAACAAGTGGAGATAGGCCGTAAACAAGTCTAGATAGGCCGTAAACAAGTCTAGATAGGCCGTAAACAAGTCTAGATAGGCCGTAAACAAGTCTAGATAGGCCGTAAACAAGAGAAGATAGGCCGTAAACAAATCGACGTGAGCCGTAAACAAGTGGAGATAGGCCGTAAACAAGTGGAGATAGGCCGTAAACAAATGGAGATAGGCCGTAAACAAGTGGAGATAGGCCGTAAACAAGTGGAGATAGGCCGTAAACAAGTGGAGATAGGCCGTAAACAAGTCTAGATAGTCCGTAAACAAGTCTAGATATGCCGTAAACAAGTGAAGATAGGCCGTAAACAAATCGACGTGAGCCGTAAACAAGTGGAGATAGGCCGTAAACAAGTGGAGATAGGCCGTAAACAAATGGAGATAGGCCGTAAACAAGTGGAGATAGGCCGTAAACAAGTGGAGATAGGCCGTAAACAAATGGAGATAGGCCG
The DNA here is from genome assembly GCA_905116865.2 of Candidula unifasciata. Lineage (NCBI taxonomy): Eukaryota > Metazoa > Mollusca > Gastropoda > Stylommatophora > Geomitridae > Candidula > Candidula unifasciata. Next base: position 57,010 of record CAJHNH020002581.1, read on the forward strand.
TAAACAAGTGGAGATAGGCCGTAAACAAGTGGAGATAGGCCGTAAACAAATCGACGCGAGCCGTGAACAATACGAGGTGGGTCTCCAACATGTTTTGCCTAGTCTTAAAACAAGGTAGAGTAGCCATTGTTTTTTTCCCCCTAAGGATTGTCGTCTGTAGTATTAACACATCAAGGGAGAAAATAAAACAGGGACACATTCCGAAAACCCCTCTTAACCGCATAAATTGTCTGATTTCTTAGCAGCAGCAGACGCCGCAATAGTTAAAAATCGTAATTTTGTGGCGAGGAATTTAACAAAGTTGCCCCTATCTACATTTGTGTTTGTTTCTATGTTTGGTTAGCTGTTTCTATGTTTGGTTAGCTGTTTCTATGTTTGGTTAGCTGTCAAGTAGGCCGCAATAACAAGTTCACCTGTTCTAGTGGGCTGGGGGTGTAAACAGGTTGAGAAACACTGAACTAGCCTACCGCTCTGTGACCCCAGGCCATGCTCACTTTGTGTGTAAATGTCCTCTGACCCCTGACCCTCTTCCCCATCCGTGTGTTATAGGACTATAACGGAACCAGTCTAGTTACAACTTAACCTATCATGCATGTCGTAAAAGGTAACAAAGGAGGTTTGACGTTGTACAGGCTAATTTATCTCATAGACATCGGTAGCTGCAGAATTCAGCCAGTTCTAAAAGGTCTGAAACGAATTAGACTTCGTTTGATAGGTGGCATAACTTCTATATCACAACAAAAGGCACGGGTGTAAACGCCTATAACCATATCAGTTGTATGAATAAATGTTATAATTTGAGTTTAGTTGCCTTAAGAAGCGATATCAAGCATACGGAACTTTCACAGGCACGAATTAACATATCTGTTGCTCTTTCATGAGGTATTTCTCCGTTCCCAAGATGGATCCAGTTGTTTCATTCCTACGACAAACCCAGTTTCTTCAGTCAAATTAATTTCATAGGTATGAACAAAACAACAACAAAAGCAGACAAAGGAAGATATCCCTGTTAAAAAATTACATGTCTACTTATGCATGTAAGTGTTTTATTTTTTATATCCGGAAGTCCATTTGTGAAGTGCCTACGTTGTTAAACAAACCGCTGAAAATGTCATTTCTGAAGCGGATGTTATCTGCGACATGTGGCAGTTAGCGTCTACCGACTGTAAGGAGAAATTACATATTCAGTAAAACAGTAAGAAAGAAGGAGGAAGAAAGTAAAGAGAGATAATAGTATTACAAGCAGTAACAATACATAGCAGTAATTGCAACAAAATAACAGTAGAAGCAGCAGCAGTAACAGCAGTGGTGTTGGTGGTGGTAGTGGTGGTGGTGGTGGTAGTAGTAGTAGTAGTAGTAGTAGTAGCAGCAGCAGCAGCAGCAGCAGCAGTAGTAGTAGTAGTAGTAGTAGTAGTAGTAGTGTAGTAGTAGTAGTAGTAGTAGTAGTAGTAGTAGTAGTAGTAGTAGTAGAGTAGTAGTATTCAGAGGGAGAGGAGGGTAAGAAAATGGGGAGGAGAAGAAGGATGAAGTAGGGAATGAGGAGAAGGAAGAGGGAGAAAATAAAAGCAAATCGTAGAAAGGCATGACCTATAGAGAGGCACTATTATAATACTAGTTATTCTTAATATTCAGTGTTTCACTTCCTTCATACTGCAATCATCTGATTTTCATTCTAATTTTGTTCTAGTTTTTCAAGATGTAAAATACGTTCTCTCCTGTTAGTTCACTTGCAATAAAACAGAAATCTGTGGAGTATAAATTAAACCCAAAGTTTTAAACAATTCGTTCATACATTGCGATGTATAAATCTTTATAATTTTCAGTAACTAATTTTTGACAAGTCTTCAGGCTGTGAGTGTAACAGTTAGGCGGGTTTTTAGTTTGTAGAAAGAGAACAATCGCTTCGGCGAACCTCGTTATAGACAGCGGGAAAACCCGGGCCACAGTTACGGCTCCGTAACTAAACAAGTTTGAGTGATTCTGGCTATTCGCCCGTTGAAATAAACGAGCGGCTATTGCTGTTATTTGCCATTTCGGATTATACGAAGAAGAAATACAAGAAACAAGAACGGGAGAGAGAATACATGCATATGTTAATATGTGGATTTGAAAAAAGCGGTTCTAAAATTGCCATTAGACTTCGTCTCTCTCTTTCTCTCTCTCTCTCTCTCTCTCTCTCTCTCTCTCTCTCTCTCTCTCTCTCTCTCTCTCTCTCTCTGTGTGTGTCTCTTCCTCTCGGTTCCGTGTGTGTCATGGGCGCCCTAATTATTGCGTTATTAAACAAGGCTCAAGTTCACTGAGCCCCCTACCCTATCAAAAATGGGGCCAAAGTGTTGTTTTTTTTTGTTGGTAATGGAAGCCGGCCTCCAGATGTGTGTGTGTATGTATGTGCGTGTGTGTGTGCGTGTGTGTGTTATAACTGATAGGGAAGTAACGATGTAAGAGTAGTACATTCTTACCAAAGATTTAGAAAGTAACAATAACTCCGCAGCTCCGGTAACGATCCCCAGAAAATCTCCTTGAAAACTGCACCGTTTAACTGAACGTCGCGTCTGTGAAGCAAACCCACCACCTTCAGAACGCGAAGCAAACGGACTGACCACCTTGCCACCGAGATCCCCCAACACCCACGGTTCAGTAGTAATGTCTTTCAGCAACATTCCCTGGCACTCCCCGTGCTGATTTGTCGTCTTTAGTATTCCCTATTATATGGAAGACAAGAATAGAACTACTGCTTACCCAAAAGCATGGGAGCTTCCTTCGAAGTCGGAGTGCATCTGCCTTAGAAGCAAAGAACCAACAGTCTGCGTACAAATGAGTCAGATCTGTAAAACGGATACACACGCAACACTCAGGTTCTTGAACAGTACTGCAGTCCGAAAGTGGATGAACAACCAGAACTTTCCGCAAGAGTTTACAGCTGGTGAACACGAAGAAGAAGAAGAATTCCCTGGCACATAAACGGAGGGAAACATAATCAACACTGCACAGTCTGCACACACACAACACTCACCCTGCGCCCTGAAAGTCTGATATCGGGCACTTATTTGGTTCCTTCGGATCAAAAGAAAGTACGCCGGAACACTGTGTTTTTTCACTTGGGCAAAAAACCGACCTTCCCACCCCCCCCCCCCCCCCACCGAAAGTCGACTGGTCTATACAATATGGGTCTAGCCCAGTGTTTCCCAAACATTTTTGTGCCATGCCCCGACCTAAGTCTTTTTAACATTCTCAAGCTCCCTGTGTTACATACGTATAACTTTAAATTTGGACGAGTCCATTTTCCTATTATTGCCCTTCCCCTTCCACAAAAAGTCCCTCCTAACAAACAAATTGCCCCCCCCCCCCCCCCCCCCCACCTGTGGCAAACGCATACATATACGCACTCAGGCTAGGATGAGGACTCTTTGAAGTACACTCGAAAGTATGCGGGGAGCTAAACCAACCACTCCCCCCCCCCCTTTTTTTTTACATGTTTACTTTGTTTAGTACTCCTATTAAAGTTGACATGTTTATTCACATAAAAATTAATTTATACACACACACACAAACACACGCAAACACACACAAACCCACTCACACACGAGCGCACACGCAGAGTGAGAGAGAGAGAGAGAGAGAGAGAGAGAGAGAGAGAGAGAGAGAGAGAGAATAAATGAATGAATGAAATTGTTAACTATTCGTAAAACAGTGTTTTTAGCCAGCAAATCCGTGCTCAGTCACTACGGCGAACTTACTAATAGACAAGAAGGAAATGCAAGCCACACTTACGGCTCCGTAATTCAATCAGTTCCGACGATTCCGGCTAATGGCTAGTGAAATTAATGGAAATGTTATGGTTGCTGCTGGCTGTATGGGAACTTTGTGAAGGGTGCAAGCTGGAGAAACTAGACGGGGTGATAGAATGCATGCATTATTGTTTGATGTAGTTATCTCGCGCAGTTTAAAAATGTGTTCTTCTTCTTCTTCTTCTTCTTTTTCTTCTTCTTGTTCTTTTTCTTCTTCTTCTTCTTCTTTTTCTTCTTCTTCTTCTTCTTCTTCTTCTTCTTCTTCTTCTTCTTCTTCTTCTTCTTCTTCTTCTTCTTCTTCTTCTTCTTCTTCTTCTTCTTCTTCTTCTTCTTCTTCTACTACTTCTTCTTCTTCTTCTTCCTCCTCCTCCTTCTCTTTTTCTTCTTCCTCTTTTTTTTCCGTCTTTCTTGTTGTGTCTCTCCAAGTTTGCCCTACGTTAACATGTATTTGTTTAAAGTTTTGCAGAAGGATCTGCAAGTTTCTTTACCCTTACAAATTGTCCAGCACCTTGACGTTATGGCCTATACAGACAGACAGACAGACAGACAGACAGACAGACAGACAGACAGACAGACAGACAGACAGACAGACAGACAGACAGACAGACAGACAGACAGACAGACAGACAGACAGACAGACAGACAGACAGACAGACAGACAGACAGAGTTTTAAATTGTACACTTGCCCTCCTACCCTGCTGTTTTCTGTGCATCATAATGGTTTCATTTATTTCCCATTTAGACCCAAACCTGAGAAGTCTTGGAGAAGTGCCAGAAGTCAGCTCAGCACGCATACCCAGGTAGCATCTCCCGTAGCAGGGTTTTGACAAACGACTGCACTACAAGAAAGTGCTGGCTGCAACATTGAAATACAACGCTCAACTGTAAACTGAATCTGAGCTATCAAGAAACAGTCACAGGTGGAGGGCAGGAGGAGGAGGTGAATCTCATTAGCGCCGTAACTTGGGAGCGTGCACCCCCCTCCCCCTTCCCCCCCACGCCCCCCCCCCCCTCCTTTCCATGTATTTTAAAAAAGTATTTACAAGCTGACTAAGTTAGTTAATCTACAGATTATCCTCAGTAAACATTGGACAAGTCCATAACCGCTCGGATCCCATCTTCAGTATATATATACCTCAGTATGTAGCGACCAATAACAGTAGTTATTTATTGGTTTACTATTCTTCTTTGGCTACCTGTGAAGTGTTCATGATTGGTGAAGCTTCTTTTGACCTGGTTTTTGTAAAATATGCTACGTTTTCTGCCTAACTATCTCCAACGTTCTCTATACTTTTTATAGTATGTCAAATATATTTACTTATCATTGATACATAAAATAATAACATTATTATTTTCATGCACAAAACTTAACGCCTTTGGGCCCTGATAATAGAAATGTATAGAAGAGATTAGCCCCCCCCACCCCTCCCCCACCCCACCTCTCGCCCCACCCCTTGCAAGATTTATTGGTGTCGGCAAAGCTGGTGAATTCTGACAGGTCTAGGACGAGACTGAAGTGCTGACTGCGATCTTGCTATGAGCACCGAATATTTTAGGCTTTGTAGGAGGGAGGGGTAGGGGACGTGTCATTAGGCTTGCAGATTGAGAACTACAGTATGCAGGCGATGGGAGAGGAGTTGGAGGAGGGGGGGGGGGGGGAGGGGTTGATAGTTCCTGATTTACTTAATTGCGAACGGCAAGGGGGAGAATTAGCATAAAGATGTCGTCAGTAGAGCTTGCGATGCGGTCAATGTTTATTTCTCTAGCGTTTGGCAAGTCCGCTGGCTAAATGTGTTATAATACCGCTGTTGGGTTTTGAGTTTGTTGAATACATTATCTCAGCAGGTCTTATCTTCTATTCTGCCAGCCCTCTCTAGACACCACCAGCCCAGCTTTATCTCCTCGCAGGGCTGCCGAAATATTTTTTGGAAATGGTACCAATTGTTTTGTAAAGTTTAATTTTTAATTTAAAAACCCCACTTAAACTTCTTCAAACACACACACACACACACACACACACACACACACACACACACACACATAATATATATATATATATATATATATATATTATATATATATATGTGTGTGTTTGAAATCTGGCTTAGCTTATATTTGAATGTACTTAACATTTGTTACAGTACATCACTACTGTCCTTTTTTTTTTTTAAAAGAAGAGCGCTTTTTAAAAATCATAATATCGTTAGGCAGAGAGAAAGCTCTTTCTACTGCTACAGGAAAATGATGCCAAAAGACCAAGTGTAAAGTGTAATACTAATAAAAACGAATTTCCTCAGCACTAAAAGGAACTAATGCATTGTTTCTGAGACCAAAGGAGACAGACCAAACTACTGTAACGACCGGTGACGAAGTCGTCTACCGACAAGCCAAAGGGCGATGCCGTTGCTGTGCAAGTAAAACCCACACAAAATGTTCAACGATGTCCCATGTGAACATGTACAGGGTCAGCCGTCCTCTGAAGAATCCAACAGCATGTCAACGCATCAAATGCATGAGGCAGCCATCAGATGTACCAAAACCTAAGTCTGTGACAAGAATTGCTATTTACGGTTGATGGCAGCAGCAGTCACAGCAAACCAGCAGGTGTACACGCATTTCTGCATAAGGCACGCCGTCAGCTTGTGACAACCAGACTCTTGCCAACAGTTGGATACGCTGTTTACAATGCATGTCCGCGGGATCAAAGACGATACTCATCGTTCATTCAGTTCACAGTTCACCGCGTGGCACCACGAAGTCAGCTCAGAAGCTGGCCGATGTAAGTGGGTTTCGTCTTTACCTCGTTTGTTGTCACATTCAGTTTCCCGCTGGGGGGGGGGGGGGGTGGTGACATCCCAACTTCCCACTTGACTCATGAGCCAAACAGGGCTGACCACGTGAAGGTTAGCTAGGCTTGCACGAGAGGCTAAGAGACATTAAGAGTTTGCAATGAGCATCACTGCTACATTAGAAGCCACCACAAACAGAAGGAAAGACAGACAGACAGACAGACAGAGAGACAGACAGACAGACAGACAGACAGACAGACAGACAGACAGACAGACAGACAGACAGACAGACAGAAGGGGACAGACAGACAGACAGACAGACAGAAAGACAGACCGACAGACAAAGACAGACAGAAGAAAGACAGACAGACAGACAGACAAGAAAGAAAGAAAGAAAGAAAGAAAGAAAGAAAGAAAGAAAGAAAGAAAGAAAGAAAGAAAGAAAGAAAGAAAGAAAGAAAGAAAGAAAAGAAAGAAAGGAAAAAGAAAGGAAAGAAAGAAAGATCGTTCAAATTTTACAAGAACGAAGAAAAGACATAATTATGAAGATGTTTCAAGAAATCTTGACCTACTTCTACAAGTGCAGGTTGGCCTGAGGCCGGGCAGAAATCCCCGACAGCTTTCAGTTGTCACGTTTGAGGTATAAATTGTGTGCTCGTTGACTATCTGTTGGTTTCCCTATAATCTCTAGTAGGCTAGGTTTGCCTTCTATCTGATCCGTGGGTGATGTGTTTCTCTAGTCACTAGTGGACTTGGGTTCCCTGCTATCAGATCCAGGCTGACGTGTTTATGTAGTCACTAGTAGGCTTGGGTTCCCTTCTATCAGATCCAGGCTGACGTGTTTATGTCGTCACTAGTAGGCTTGAGTTCCCTGCTATCAGATCCAGGCTGACGTGTTTCTGTAGTCACTAGTAGGCTTGGGTTCCCTTCTATCATATCCAGGCTGACGTGTTTCTGTAGTCACTAGTAGGCTTGGGTTCCCTTCTATCAGATCCAGGCTGACGTGTTTATGTAGTCACTAGTAGGCTTGGTTTGCCTTCTATCTGATCCATGGGTGATGTGTTTCTCTAGTCACTAGTGGACTTGGGTTCCCTGCTATCAGATCCAGGCTGACGTGTTTATGTAGTCACTAGTAGGCATGGGTTCCATTCTATCAGATCCAGGCTGACGTATTTATGTAGTCACTAGTAGGTTTGGGTTCCCTTCTATCAGATCCAGGCTGACGTGTTTATGTAGTCACTAGTAGGCTAGGTTTGCCTTCTATCAGATCCAGGCTGACGTGTTTATGTAGTCACTAGTAGGCTTGGGTTCCCTGCTATCAGATCCAGGCTGACGTGTTTCTGTAGTCACTAGTAGGCTTGGGTTCCCTGCTATCAGATCCAGGCTGACGTGTTTCTGTAGTCACTAGTAGGCTTGGGTTCCCTTCTATCAGATCCAGGCTGACGTGCTTATGTAGTCACTAGTAGGCTTGGGTTCCCTTCTATCAGATCCAGGCTGACGTCTTTATGTAGTCACTAGAAGGCTTTGGTTCCCTTCTATCAGATCCAGGCTGACGTGTTTTAGTAGTCACTAGTAGGCTTGAGTTCCCTGCTATCAGATCTAGAATGACGTGTTTCTGTAGTTACTAGTAGGCTAGGTTTGTCTTCTATCAGATCCAGGGTTGATGTGTTTCTGAGGTCACTACTAGGCTTTGGTTCCCTTCTATCAGATCCAGGCTGACGTGTTTCTGTAGTCACTAGTAGGCTTGGGTTCCCTGCTATCAGATCTAGGCTGACGTGTTTCTGTAGTCACTAGTAGGCTTTGTTGTCTTTTATCAGATCCAGTGTTAATGTGTTTCTCTAGTCACTAGTGAACTTAGGTTGCCTTCTATCAGAGCTGAAATGATGTGTTTCTTTGGTCACTAGTAAGCTAGGGTTGCCTTCTATAAGATCCAG
>CAJHNH020002581.1:68021-78021 GCA_905116865.2 Candidula unifasciata
CCAAACATTGATCATAATCGACAGAAGCCAACAATGGAGCTACCAGACAAACAGCACTCACTGAAAACAAAGAAATTAAGACACCAATATTGAACTCAAAATGTTCAGTGTATAGCAAACAATCTTGCAATCTTCTCAGTTCGTGAAAACAGTATCGACCGGTGCAAATTGCTTGGAAAGACGCACTAGTGTTTAAATAAAATTGCATTGTTACTCCTCAGGGCAGGCTTCTGTATCACATTTGCATGTAACTGTCCTAATGACTCGTGCAGCGAATATGTCTGGTATTGATAACAATACAGGTAGAATAGCCAAGTGGAGATAGAAGCGTTGTTAAAGCAGATATAGGAAGTTGTAAGATCGTTCCAGTGTTATGTAGTACCGTAGGGCTGTCAAAAACGAGGATGGGGATAGAGAGGAAGAACAGATTCTGACGACCATAGGTCTCGAGGTATGGTGTCCGCCTCGAATGCTAGAGGTTCCGGGTTCAATCCCCTGTAAGGGATGGGATTTTTTTCACGTGGACCTGGACTTCTAATAATTTCCCCTGGTCTCTGAATAGTGAGATCGGACGACCGTGTGCATTGTTAGGCACAATGAAAATCTCTTGGCAGTTGGAAATCAAAAAGAGTAGCCTAACGCGCTGCCCGAACAACGTTTGGAGTTTAAAATCTATTCAAAGTATTTCAGGGTCCTCGCCGGTGCAACAGAGCTTGTGTACTGTACTTAGCTTCTTCGGACTCAGACTTGAGTTAGAAGAAGAACGGAGCACTTTTGGATTACTACCCGCGTGCCATGATGTTGATCCGTTGTTGAAACCTAAAACCTCATGACGACCATACTAGAGCTGTAGTTCTCTTACGTGTCGTGCTCTGTGCGAGTATGTGTGTATGTGGTGTGTGTGTGTGTGTGTGTGTATGTGGTGTGTGTGTGTATGTGGTGTGTGTGTATGTGGTGTGTGTGTATGTGGTGTGTGTATGTGGTGTGTGTGTGTGGTGTGTGTGTGTGTGGTGTGTGTGTATGTGGTTTGTGTGTGTATGTGGTGTGTGTATGTGTGTATGTGGTGTGTGTGTGTATGTGGTGTGTGTGTATGTGGTGTGTGTATGTGGTGTGTGTGTATGTGGTGTGTGTGTATGTGATGTGTGTGTATGTGGTGTGTGTGTATGTGGTGTGTGTGTATGTGGTCTGTGTGTATGTGGTGTGTATATGTGGTGTGTGTGTATGTGGTGTGTGTGTGTATGTGGTGTGTGTGTATGTGGTGTGTGTGTGTGTGGTGTGTGTGTGTGTGGTGGTGTGTGTGTATGTGGTGTGTGTGTATATGGTGTGTGGGTATGTGGTGTGTGTGTATGTGGTGTGTGTGTGTATGTGGTGTGTGTGTATGTGGTGTGTGTGAGCGCGCGCGTGCATGTGTGTGTGATTAGGACCCTATGAATCAGATTGACAAGTTATGAAGTTGTTTGGTTCACGTATTTTTTTTTTCTAAATAAATTAGTTTGAAAAAAAAAAGTAATGTTTCGTCAAACATGATAAATAAAATAGTCTGCATCGATCATCTGGACATCCAAAAATAGCAGCCGAGATATTTGAAAGAGGCGAGAGTTCGAAGACAACTTATCACAAACATTATAAAAAGACAGACATCATTATTGTGGGGTCATTTTATGACAAGAGGGAAGCTGGGACACACTGTGACCACTGGAAAGATCGGTGGAAAAAGATAAACAAGGAAGACAACGTGAGACGATTTTAAAAGCCTGTTTTCATTCATACTGGGATGTCAGCACACGAAAAGAGAACATTATGTTGAAGATCACAGGTTCTGAAAAAGGACGATCGCCTACGCAAGTCGTCAAAGCACTTGATGATGATGATGAATCGACCTGCACTGGTCAATAAATGAACCTCCACCTAAATCAGTGGGCTGAATTTATGACTATGCAATAAATGAACAATTAGTTGACTTTTTTTTTCTCTGTCAGCCATCAGGAATAAATCAACATTTCTAGTTCTAAAATCTCTGCGTGGAGAACAGAACTACTTCTTGTTCTACTTACTGCTCAAGCCGCAAAACTTCATGGAGAGGAGTTTTTGGTGTAGTTACGTGTCTGTTGCAAGTTATGTAGATTGTATTGTCGTATTGCAATTCTGTAGTTTCTCTTTTACTTCGCCCATCCATTTCTTTCTCGGTCGGCCTCTTGCCTTGTAGCCTGCTGTTCTCGTTTGGTACGCTCTAGATGCTGACTGATTTTGTTCCATTCTGACCACATGAGCAAACCACTGGATTCTTTGATTTTCTATGAAACCATTCGCCGGGACTATTGCTACAATTGTTCTTAGTTCTTACTTTGATACTCTGTCTCTTCTTGTTATTCCCCCCCCCTCCCCTCCTCCTCCTTCCGACCCCACCCTCGTTCTTATACACCTTATCTCACATGTTGTAATTGTGCTTTTATGTGTTTGTATGACTGTCCATGGTTGGCATTTAAAGCATGTAATTGATACGAATAGCGCATTTATCAGCTACTTTAAAAGCGGGAGATGTGAATCAGCGTCATTGCACACGGTAATAAACCATAAGTTCTCTGCCACCAGTACGGACAGCTGATAAGAATTGTCCGCCTGTGTCGCCGTTTGAACGTAACTCTGTAGCTACAGCGACGTTCCTCCAATTACCCCCAGAGTGTCAACTCTGGTACCCATTTCCTAGAGGCTGGGTGAACCCCGGGAACCGCCCGGTTTCGAACACTAACCGTGGCTGCAGCGAGTCGCAGCTGGATTTGAAAGCGAGTCTCCTATCATCTGTGGTAACGCGGCCCCTAGCTACTTTAAGAGAGAAATAGAGGGGGAGAGCATGTTGATATTTTGATGCCTCAAAAGTAGGGCTATTTGGTAATGTATGTTGTTGGTCTTCTTTATTCTATTTTCTATTTCTCGGTCCCATCCTTCATCCTCTGTGAATACATCGCGTAGGTACTTTAACTCCTTAGATTGTTTTAATGTCTCTCCTTTAATAGTAATGACAATGAATTTTTTTTTTCCAAGTATTTTTTTTTAAATTATATTTTTTGCAACTTCTGTTGAAGCTGTTTATGCAGTGTTGGAGGTTATCGTTATATTTGTATGCAAACTTGTCTATTGTGTCTTCTGTCTGAGCCATCCATGGCTTCCCTCTTATCAGCCGCTGACCCTTAACTATGTTCAGAGCTTCGGGCAAGAAATGATCTGTGTCTGCAGCTACTCTGCGATATGGCTTCGCTTGCATCACCTTGAGCCTACCTGCAACAGTCAGCAAATCAAGGATGTATCGCATACACACCACTGGGGTGTCTCTGATGCAACCCAGAATGACCCTCATAGCTGCGTTTTGTATACGATCTAGTTTGTCCATCTGGCTCTTTGTGACGGTAAGCAGTCCCAGGCCATAATCAATCACTGAAAGGATCAGGTGCTGATGTAGTGTGAAAAACATTCTCTGTTCTATGTCCATTGCAGCCATAGTCTTATGTGTTCTGATTCCTTCTTTGCATCATGTCACAACCATCTCCAAGTGGTCCATGAAGGACAGGCACCTGTCAAATGTGATTCCCTAATACTTCAGTTTGCTCTCTCTGTTGAAGTTTCTAACATCTATCGCTGGGACCTGGGATCTCAACTTTAACAATCCTGTTGTCTAGAGAGCCACCACAAAAAGATGTATTTTCTGGGTAGGGATCTATATAGCTTAGCGCCTCATCGAGTCTAAATGCGGTTTTGACCGTCTCCATCTTTGTCAGAGCACACTTCTGCTCCGCTGTAAACCCTAGGCGAACACACATTTTTCGGAATTAATAGAAAAGTTAAAAGTTGAGTATCCTTTACAAGACGTTGCAGAACCAACCACAGCATTTTTTGGCTGTTGTGGTTTGTCTAGGCAAATTTTCGTACAGTAGTTTGTCATTGCTTTTTTGGCGGTCGGCTTCTCAATGCCACTGTCAAAACTAACGCAAGGCACAAGGCCCGCAGCTGGGAAAGGACCCGGCACACCGGCATTATGAAGCGCCTTAATTAAATAGTGCAACTGTTATTTTTTCATGTGTCATCACCGTTTTCAATTTATAATTTTTGCAAAAGGCTGTAGCGAAGTTTTAAGTGTTGTTAACTTCGTCTGCGAAGTGTTCAGTGCCTTCAGTTATCGAAATATGATACTTCCAGTGGATATGTGATTGTGTTTAAATTTTCTTAGACTGCTAAAATAGTTCCACGGAGAAATTAGACACCTGGAAAAACCAATGTAGTATGTGTGAAAACATTTTGTTACGTGTGATATTATAGTATATGAAAATACGTGTATAGCATATTAGTAGTATTCATGATCAAAAAGTAAATCAATGGCTGTCTTCAGATATATAGATTTTCAAGACCTATAACTATCTAAAAAGGCAAAAGGATACATCCCTGCTGGATAAATCATCCAAGAAAAGAAAGCTGGCTAAGTTTACTCACTAAATTTAAGTGGATTATGTGGATGCATACTGAATGTTTACCAGCTACAATGTGAGTTGTTTTTGATGTACTTTCTCTTTTTTGTTCTCTAATTTGTTCATAATATTTTGAACTGAAAATAGGACATCCTAGGCAGGTTAGCCTACTCCCACACACGCCCTTTCCCTCCTCGCCACCCAGCCTGACCCCTCTTTTAAAAAAATATAGAATTTATTATTATTACTTTTCTTTAAGGAACTAATACATTTTAAGAAGATGAGATTAAATAAGCCTATCAACTATACAGCTATACAAATTAATTAATATTAAAATGTTTTTCTTCAGTTCTCCTTTTTAGTGTGTATGTGTGTGTGTGTATACCTATATACATGTTCTGGTATCGAGCTTAAACCTAGAATTTTTGGGGGAGTACTCAGAGAACGGCTCGGAACACACCGAAAAAAAAACCAGGGCTATCGTAGTGAAAGGGCGCATCGTTTGCCCGGGGTAGTGACGTCACGTCAAGCTGACGTCATTAGAGCATGGCCCTTACTGAAGACGGCCATGATCCGGCCCTGCATGTGTTTTAGCCACACACATCTTCTGTATTTTCTTGCTCCATTGGAGCAAGGGCCATCAACCCAGTCATCGCAAGTCGTCTTCTACAGCTCACTCCTTCCGCGCATGGTTTTTCTCCGCTTCCAGTTCTTTTCTTAAGCGTGTTTATTTCTTCCTTTTTTATTTGTTGCAGTCTGGGACTTAGGTATCATGACAGCGCTTCGTAATTCAGAGATACCTAGCTCGATTCCATTTGGGAGGACGATTTGGCAACAGACCGCCTTGCAGTAATTTCTACAATAGTATCGAGAGCCGGCCGTTTAGTAAAGGAACGTTTTTAGGCCTTCGGGTGTATTGGGCAGAGAGTGCTAGAACTATATTTTCTAGACTAATCGGCGTTGGTCGACCTTGGAGCCAAGGTCAGTTTTGGAGGAAGAAAAAAATCCGGCCCTGTTCGGGATCGAAACTTTCGTTTCGCTTCTACAATCAAGCCTCCAGCCGCTACAGCGCGAAGGCTCCTATCAGATTGGCTGGTCAAACTAAACAGGCTTAAAAAAAAAGTTTTGTCACTAACAGGTTTTAGGTCGTTTTGTTTGTTCAGTTCCATGTGTTTTTATATTATCCCACAGTAGCAATCTTCTATTTCCATTTACCTGCAAGCTTTCCCAAATCACACATAGTTCTTAAATTCCATGAGCCCATTCTGTAGAGCTGTCTTAGTGAAGGGGGATAGAGAAGCAATCAGAATTTATTCGGCATTTTTTTTTCGTTTCCATAGTAATGGGAGATAGATAGATAGATAGATAGATAGATAGATAGATAGATAGATAGATAGATAGATCAGATAGATAGATAGATAGATAGATAGATAGATAGATAGATAGATAGATAGATTAGATAGAGAGATATCATAGATAGATAGATAGATAGATAGTAGATAGATCATAGATAGATAGATAGATAGATAGATAGATAGATAGATAGATAGATAGATAGATAGATAGATAGATAGATAGATAGATAGATAGATAATAGATAGATAGATAGATCCTAGATAGACAGATAGATAGATAGATAATAGATATAATAGATAGATAGCTAGATTCATAGATAGATAGATAGATAGATAGATACGATAGATAGATAGATAGATAGATATAGATAGATAGATAGATAGATTAGATAGATAGATAGATAGAGATAGATAGATAGATTAGATAGATAGATAGATATTTTAGATAGAATATCCATAGATAGATAGATAGAAGAGATAGATAGATAGAGAGATAGATAGATAGATAGATAGATAGATAGAGAGATAGAGAGATAGATAGATAGATAGATAGATAGATAGATAGATAGATAGCTAGATTAGATAGATCGACCTGATAGATAGATAGATAGATAGATAGCCCCGTAGATAGATAGATAGATAGATAGATAGATAGATAGATAGATAGATAGATAGATAGATAGATAGATAGATAGATAGATAGATAGATAGATAGATAATAGATAGATAGATAGATAGATAGATAGATAGATAGATAGATAGATAGATATGATAGATAGATAGATAGATAGATAGATAGATAGATAGATAGATAGATAGATAGATTGATAGATAGATAGATAGATAGATCCCTAGATAGATAGATAGATATTTTAGATAGATAGATAGTTAAGATTCCATCTAGATAGATAGATCCAGGGGGGGAGAGAGAGAATAATAAAGAATAAAACCAGTGCAATGAAGTCAATCCTTTCGTCTTTAGCTTTAGAGAGAGAGAGTGAGAGAGAGAGACAGGTGGGGGGGGGGGGCGGGGGCAGAGAAGGAAATCGACTGATCTTGATTTCTGAGTTATTCTTATTTGCTCTTCTTTTGCAACCGACTCTTTCTCATCCTTATCAATCAGCAAGTACTTTACAGAACGTCGCTCTCTTCACGGCACGCCTAAAAGTATCCCTTTCCCTAGCCAGCTCTCTGGCCCCATGTGCTTTAAATACCAATGCTTCTTCAATGTCCTGTATCCATCTTATCGGTGGTCGACCCCTGCCCCGCCTTTCACAAAATGCACATTCCGTCACCGTTTTTTCCAAGCCACCATGACGCTTGATGTCGCTATAATACTCCAACTTTCGGGACATGATGCTGTTTATGAGCCAGTTCTCCTTGATGTTCAACTCCTTTAGTATGTCGATGTTTTTCATCTTCCTGGTCCATTGTATTGAAAGAATGTTTCTATAAAATTTCAATCCAAAAGCTCCAATCGTTTCCCCCAGTGACTGAGTGAGAGTCCAAGACTCACAACCGTTAAGTTGCCACAGAAAAAAATGCATGATCTCAAGAGTTTTACTTTTATCTAATTTACTAGTGCTTCGCCTTGAGTTAGTTCTTCATGACGTTTAATCTCTGAATTGCAAACTGAAGTCTTCTGTTGACTTCTATCGAGCAGTCGCCACTATTGTTCACTAACGAGTCCAAGAATTCGAAATCTGTTTCATTTTCTATTTCTTCATTTTCGATTGTCATATGTGGTTGGTGGGCTGAATTTACTGAGGACATAATTGAAATTTTTTCTAAATTCAGTAAAAAAGATTCACTTCTTTGCTGTACTTTTTGACGACTAAAGTTATTTATTCTAAACCTTGTACACTGTTGAAAAGAAGAACAGTGTCGTCTGCATATCTGAGTTCTTGGAGAGGATTACCTCCAATTTTTAGTAGATCAAAGCTCACATGCCTCACCGCTAAATGCGTTTCTTACAACATTTTCAGCGTATATGTTTAAAATATTAACTCTTTAAGTCACAGAAAGTTTAGCATCACAGTCCCAAGGAATAGTCAAGAGAGACGTAGAATCGGCGCAGCTTGCATTCATTGGGCTTCTAGGTTGGAATCTATGAACGTATGATGCGTTCCTTGGGACTGAAAGAGTTTTAAGAGACCAGCGCTCTTCTAATAGATAGTATATAGCCGACCGAATACCAACTTTATCAGTCGCCTCTTACGACATGTGTAGCAAATTACAGTGCTATAATAAAGGTTGTCTTGCCCTGCGCGACCCGGTACACAGGGTAGCAGGGGGACGTAATTCATGAGGAAAGTCCAGTTAGCGAGAAGACCAGCCAGAAACGTGAGATTATGTACTTGAGGGTTTTCAAGATAGCAGGGACAGATAACGTCAAAAACCTCGCTACACGCTATAAACCACAGATCTGATCCTAACCAGCATCATCGAGTGCCGTACTTCTAAGCAGGCATTATCACTGAAAGTAGTCTTGGACCATCACTGGACTTAATTTGAAACCCCACCCTGGCTTTTGCCGGAGGCCCTGAATATAGCCGGGGCATAGACATGGCCTATCGATAGAAATGGCCGAACGGCTGAAAGCAGTTTCTGGGATCTCTTCACGGGTGATCCTCATCTGCGTGGTGGAACTTTGTGTCACCGGATGTTTATCGATTGTGTGATGTCCTGTTGGGGTACAACTACCTACCACTGGACTCTAAAATTGGGTTTATTTTCTGTTATCGCTTACTGTCACGGTATTAATATTTCTGCTTCCCCTGCCTTCCCCTTACTCGTTTAACATCGAGTCTGCCAGTTGTCACTACATTATAAAGATTATCCTCTATACACACATGGCTCATTATACATTCATTTACTAGTACCAGAGGTGCCGAAACGAAGAAAAAAATCTGAAGGGGGGAGAGAGGAACTGGCTTGCTGACCCTTCCTACCTTTGCAAATTCTTTCATGAACATCAAGGGTCAACGCCTTTTTATGGATGTAATCATAATAATAATAATATTGAGAACAATAATTATAAAATAATAAAGTGATAAGTTGCAAAAAAATTATAAGCATATATTCCTCCTATGTCATTTATCCCCAAGGGGAGCACAGGCCTTCCAGCCAAGTGGTCCCATCCTTTGCTACTGCCTGTCGCTGTCCCCATGTCCTCGATATCCCCATGTCCTCGATGTCCCCATGTCCTAGATGTCCCCATGTCCCCATGTCCTTTATGTCCCCATGTCCTCGATGTCCCCATGTCCTTCATGTCCCCATGTCCTCGATGTCCCCATGTTTTACATGTCCCCATGTCCTCCATGTCCTCATGTCCTCGATGTCCCCATGTTTTCCATGTCCCCATGTCCTGCATGTCCCCATGTCCTCCATGTCCCCATGTCCTCCATGTCCTCATGTCCCCATGTCCTCCATGTCCCCATGTCCCCATGTCCCCATGTCCCTATGTCCTCCATGTCCTCCATGTCCCCATGTCCTCCATGTCCCCATGTCCTCGATGTCTCCATGTCCCCATGTCCTTCATATCCCCATGTCCTTCATGTCCCCATGTCCCCATATCGCCATGTCCTCGATGTCCCCATGTCCCCATGTCCTTCACGTCCCCATGTCCCCATGTCGCCATGTCCTCGATGTCCCCATGTCCTCGATGTCCCTATGTCCTCGATGTCCCCATGTCTTCGATGTCCCCATGTCCCCATGTCCTCCATGTCCCCATGTCCTCCATGTCCCCATGTCCTCCATGTCCTCGATGTCCCCATGTCCCTATGTTTTCTATGTCCCCATGTCCTCATGTCCCCATGTCCTCCATGTCCCCATGTCCTCATGTCCCCATGTCCTCATGTCCCCATGTCCGCATGTCCCCATGTCCTCATGTCCTCCATGTCCCCATGTCCCCATGTCCTCCATGTCCTTCATGTCCTCCATGTCCCCATGTCCTCCATGTCCCCATGTCCACATGTCCTACATGTCCCCATGTCACCATGTCCTCGATGTCCCCATGTCCTCCATGTCCCCATGTCCTCCATGTCCCCATGTCCTCGATGTCCCCATGTCCTCGATGTCCGCATGTCCTCCATGTCCCCATGTTCTCCATGTCCCATGTTCTCCATGTCCCCATGTCCTCCATGTCCCCATGTCCTCCATGTCCCCATGTCCTCCATGTCCCCATGT
>CAJHNH020002581.1:83021-102111 GCA_905116865.2 Candidula unifasciata
TGTCCGTACCCCATTAATCAAGACAACGTTAACACCAGGCACTCTTAAAATCTCCTTAAGTCATTCTCAAGGGATCACCCCAAAATAGTTAGTAGTGGCACATATAGTTCGTCTGACAGAGCGATTATTCAGACATCAAGGCGGTAAACAGATAGACAGACTGATGAAATGACAGTGCGACAGAAAACCTAGAAATAGACAAACAGTAAGGCGATGAGGGATAGACAGACCGGTGAACAGACAGTGCGACGGAAAGCCTAGAAATAGACAAACAATGAGGCAGTGAACAGATGGACAGACCGATAAACTGACAGTGCGACGGACAACCTAGAAAAAGACAAATAATGAGGCGGTAAGTAGAACTAGAACCGTGCGGCAGATGTTATCAGTATGTTGCAAGTCTTCGAAATGCTGTCCCTAAAAGTTTTGCGCTGTCAAATCAAATGTTTAAATTTTGATTTGATTTCGCTACTTTTGCCGCCCCTTTGCGGTGCCGGCTGATGCGACAGTATCTCTCTATCAAAGCGGGCACGTCCTTAGATATATTGAAAAGATAGTAAGATACTACAAGAAAAGACACTCAGATAGTGAGATGCTACAAGAAAAGACACTCAGATAGTGAGATGCTACAAGAAAAGAAACTCAGACAGTGAGATGCTACAAGAAAAGACACTCAGATAGTGAGATGCTACAGGAAAAGAAACTCAGACAGTGAGATGCTACAAGAAAAGACATTCAGATAGTGAGATGCTACAGGAAAAGAAACTCAGACAGTGAGATGCTACAAGAAAAGACACTCAGATAGTGAGATGCTACAAGAAAAGAAACTCAGACAGTGAGATGCTACAAGAAAAGAAACTCAGATAGTGAGATGCTACAGGAAAAGAAACTCAGACAGTGAGATGCTACAGGAAAAGAAACTCAGACAGTGAGATGCTACAAGAAAAGACACTCAGATAGTGAGATGCTACAGGAAAAGAAACTCAGACAGTGAGATGCTACAAGAAAAGACACTCAGATAGTGAGATGCTACAGGAAAAGAAACTCAGACAGTAAGATGCTACAAGAAAAGAAACTCAGAAAGTGAGATGCTACAAGAAAAGAAACTCAGACAGTGAGATGCTACAAGAAAAGAAACTCAGACAGTGAGATGCTACAAGAAAAGAAACTCAGATAGTGAGATGCTACATGAAAAGACTCAGATAGTGAGATGCTACAGGAAAAGACTCAGATAGTGAGATGCTACAGGAAAAGACTCAGTGAGATGCTAGAGAGAGAGAGAGGGAGAGAGAGAGAGAGAGAGAGAGAGAGAGAGAGAGAGAGAGAGAGAGAGAGCTTTCATCTTAAGCTGAGCTGAGCTGATTCAATAACGGACATCACAACACTTGAGGCGTTCCCATAAGCGCTACGTCCCCATCTTCATCAGCCAGGGCAGAGTTCCAATGCCAGTGGTTCCAGTAGCAGTCTGACAGTATGTCCGCCCGGCTCCCTAGCGAAGCTGGTTTAAACCCTCTGCGCAGCGACCGGGTGACAAACTCCTTGTGGGTTCACGCCCGGGGCAGGCAGAAAAGCCACATTTATCCCAGATTTACGGTATCTATCATGGAATCGTAAATCTATATATATAAAAATCAATGTTTGTGTGTTTGTTTGCCCCCTATAGACTCGGAAACTACTGAACCGATTTAGCTGAAATTTTCAGGATATGTTTGTTTTGATACTGGATGTTGAACCATCATGGTTTGAAATTCAACATGTCACTGTTAGAGATAGGTGACCACAATTTAAGCCATAATATTCGAAACTAATATTTATAATTTTAGTGATTTCTAATTATAGCCACGTTAGTAATTGCGCATGCGCCGTGCAGCCAACACCTCCTCTAATACATAGAGTAGGTCGTGGTACAGCAAACAAGACTATATCTATATCTGTGCAGGCAATGATTGCCACAATAGCTATACCAGACACGATGTCTTTTTCTGTTTTTTTTTTTCAAACATCCTTAGATGAGTTGAAAAGTAGCCGATGGATGTTTGGGAAAAAGAGGGGGGGGGGGCATCAGGGACCATCTCGACGTCTGCGCAGACATTGACTGCGACATTAACCGTGTTAGACACGTGCGATTTCTTTTGTTGTGCCGTTTCATTAATATATTTGAAATATCTGTCTATGAGAAAACAATTGCCTGCTGTTTTGAGTTGTGTTATAATCAGGACACTGCAGTAGGGACACACATCTTAAATAGTTATGTTATCTTTTCGGTATTCCGATCGAGTGGTTGCTTGGTCGAATGGTTAGAACACTCGGCTTTTGAGAGGGAGACCAAGGTTCGAATCCGCAGTAGTTTTTTTTTTTTTTTTTTTTTTTACTTAGGCTAAATAAAATCCTCACCTGCACTGTCGTGGCGACAGCACAAGCCATATGGCCCTTAATGATATATATTTAAAAAAAAAACGGGACAGGTTTGTGGGTAAACCAGTTGATAATTAAATTTGACCATTTCACATACTTATGATTTTATTTTAAACTTTTCGATTGCATGGTTACGCTGAAATTTCATAGCTTTCCATTTATTTTTATTTAGATTCAATTATTTTATCTGCGCTGGAATTTTAAGCTGTGCTTGTTTACCATAGCGTTCATTTCCTAATTCGTGGCGCGGTTATTTCTGTCACAGGCATGAGGCAAAGTTAAGTCTGATGTGATGTGTATAAGGAGATACTCCGTACCCCACTCGGGCGCCAGTCCTTCACTGTTCTGGTTCTACGGAACCTCATGCAAGACTCCTGCTGCACGTCCCCGTCGTGCGCCACGGATAATGTCTCAGATGAGCATTAACAGAGTTGGCAGGGGATCTCGGAGCTGGCGGCCCTTAGAGATGTAGTGTCCTTTCTGGCTCTCACCAGCCCGCCCCCAAACGCATGGGTGAAAAGTTTAACAAAACCCAAGGATTGCTTGCTAAATGTACCATCAAATGACAACTCTCGGTTAAAATTCGGGAACGAATGGAAAACTGTGCTGCTGAGACTCAACCCTGACCGAGAGATTTACCCGCAGCCAAGACGAGTAACATCTCTTGTGGGCGACTTCTCGCAGCAAGATCCTACCTACGTACATCCTCTGTCAATCCTCAGTGTCGTCGTCACCGCGCTGAGGTACACCACGGCAGCAACTTTTCGTATGCTGGCTAGGAAATAATGTCCGACAAAGTTATACCCCACGGCACACATGCAAGCTCTAAGTCCGACGATCATAATTCGTACCGATTAGGAAAAAGTCCAAATGTCCGTATCCACTGGTCCCACTCGCCCGAGTGTTGGGACCAAACAGGTGAAGCCACGCCTGACGTATTTTGCTTCCCCATTCTGTCGTGCTAAGGGCACAGCTGAAACAACGTTAAAGGTGTCTAACGTGCGATGAAAAAGAATGTACCTATTTGTGTGGCCACAAAAGTCCTGGACCTGCGGGCTGCTCCCCGCTGATCTCCGGAGAGCGCAGCCTTGTAGCGCGGGAAGCTCAAAACACGGTTGTGAGGTTAAGCAGTCATGGGCAGGACGTGACGATTCCTTAGGTGAGCCCAGAACCAGAGCATCATGTGTCGGCTCTGCATTTATGGAAGCCTCCTTGGATGGCGGGGAATGCCCATGATCTGCCCCTGCCTTCCCTTGAGGGCTGACAATTCTACCTAGGGCTGCCCTAAGGACGATATTCCGGGGGCCACACCTGTTAAAGGTCAAAGAGGACACCACACAAATGAGGCAACATCTCGACCCACACAAAACAATGGCCACAGTCAACCTAGAAATAGGCTTGACGTCTTCCCTCGAAGGAGTACATCTGCCGGAGAGGCGGGGAACGAGAACTGCAAACAAATAAGCCAGTAAAACGGATGTACACGCAAACTCAGGTCAAGGTAAAAGCCAAAAGTCCATTTGGACGAACAACCGCGACTTACCGCCGGAATTCACAGCCGGTGAACAAGAAGAAGATGAAGAAGAAGAAGAAGAATTTCCTAATTCTGGTGTATTTTTCCTGTTTTAATTGCTTTTCAGTTGGTTTTTTCCCCCTCTCAACTACTTCGATGAGGGAAAGAGTAGTCGGTGAATTTGGGGGGGGGGGGGCAAACTGATTACTGAGAGAGCTTTAAGTCACAGTAACTGCTTTACCCACTCAAAGTAGCAGCAGCAGTAGTAGTTGTGGTTGGGCGGTTACACCGTAGTGCTCTCATGTGAAGACCGCCGGTAAGGTTATGGCATTCTTTTGTCGGGGAGCGAAATCATTCATCCTAACCTGACCAGTCCGTGGCGACAGCACTAGCCATGCGGCGCCAAATCTTCTGGCTCATTACTCCCTGTCTACTCCGATAGTAAAACAGATAGCAGTGACATTATTTTAGCCACTGTGGTGGTGGTCGTGGTAGTAGTTGTACTGGTACTTTAAGGATGATGCGGTAAATATTACTTTAGCCCCATTCACTACCTGTTACAATTCCTGCTCCCAATTTAGTCCGGATGGACAGGGATGTCAATGTCAGTTACAACAAAAAGAATATCGCCAGGTGATGATTTTTCAATCCTTCGAAGAGGGAGAGAGCAGTAGTCGGTGGAAGAGGGGAGGGGAGAGGGTAATGACTGAAATTTAAGAGAACTCGAAGAGCTTTACACATGATTTTTAAGTTCTCATTACTTACTTAAATTGTTTATATTTTACTAACGCTACCTTCACTATTCTAATTTTTGTACGACTTACTTTGTTATTTACAAGTACAGTAGTAGCTTTACTTACGTCTCCTATAAAAATACAAACAGCTTTAGCATGTGATAACCAAAAAACCACTTTTGTTACTGTGCTAATAGCACCATTTAAACGACCACTAATATAAAGACACAGTTATATGGTGCGTGTTCTAAAGTTGGAAAACCAGACTATCTCTATATAAATGTGCAGAGAATGATTGCGACATTAACTAAATTAGACAGGTGCGATTTCCATTGTCTTTCTTTTCCAAAAACCTTTGATGAGGGAGAGGGTAGTAGGTGGATTTTGTTTTGGGGGGGGGGGGGGTCAAAGACTATCTCTATATCTGAGCTGACAATGATTGTATTAGACACGTGCGATTTCTATTTTCTTTCATTTCCATTTAGCCAAACTATGCCACAGCAACGCGTGGCCGGGTACAGCTAGTATGTGATAAAAGTCGATGGTGTTAATTTGGGACAAGTACAGAAATTTAAGTATCTGGGCACATGGGTAACATCAGATGGAAGATGCATAACTGAGATAAGAAACAGGATAGGACAGGCAAAAACTGCATTTTATAAAATGAAAAACATCTTGTGCAATATATCCTTGTCATTGAGAGTTAGAAAAAGAATTCTTGCTTGCTACATACATCCAGTTTTAACATCTGGCTGTGAATCCTGGACAATCGGTAGGCAGGCCAAACAATTTCTGGAAACCTCGGAGATGTGGTTTTACAGAAGAATACCTTGGACAGCCAAACAGAGCAACCAAGAGGCTTTGAAAGAGGTGGGAGCCCGAAGACAACTTATCACAGACATCAGAAGGAGACAGTCATCATTTTTCGGTCATGTTATGAGAAGAGGGAAAATAGAACATGTTGTCACCACTGGAAAGATCTGTGAAAGGAAGGACAAAAAAAGACAGCCAGAGAAGATTCTTGACAGTCTTGTTGCATGACATGGAGGTGTGTCGGCACACGAACTGATACATGCTGCAGGAGATCGCAGACTGTATAGAGGCATGATCGCATATGCCAGTCGGCAAGGCACCTGATAATGATGATTATGAAATAAAGGCCGAATGGTTGAGGTATCCATAGCACCGAGACAAAGGGATTAAAACTCATGGTTTCTGGATACTTAAAAGACTATATGTCTGTCTTGCCTTTCTTCTGAGCGTCGAGTATCGGCCAGATTTCCTCGAAATTCTCCGCTGCATCACTCTCACCAGACTGTGATGATCCATTTGCTATTCTTTCTAATCTTACTTTTGCCAACCGTTGTTTCTTCTACTTAAACACCTTTTCTCTCACACACACGTTTTCTTTCAAAATCTCTTACCTCAAATATATTATTCCGCTTTAGTAAATTACAGAAGAGTAGAAGATGTGGAGGCCCGCCTCTGCTTCAGTATAAAGATGTATGCAAGTGGGACATGACTGATACAGGTATTGAGGCAGATTTCGTGAGAACAAAACACCATCGACCGTGTTGCGAGAAGGGAGCAATTTTACGAAGGAAATTAATAATTGCAGAAACGATGAGAGCAGGGCACCTTTAAAGAAGCCCATTTGTTCAAGCTGTACGATAGACATGGCCAAAAAGACACCTTTATTTTGTGTGCACTTGTATCCATGGCGAGGCGCACACGCCGTCTGGAAGTGACAGGTTCAATTCCTGGCACGGTAACTATAGCTTTAAATTTTTATGTTGTCTAGTGTGTTCTTCTATCTTTATACTTCTTTCTATGAGTGCCAATCAATACACTTTCTGTTACTTGACTAATTCATGCAATGACAACAATGGTCCTGAAATCCAATGCTTAAATTGTGGATGACTTTTCTTAACAAGGGCTGGTCTGGCTAGTTCCACTCGCCATCGCCACGGGCTGTGAGTCCCATGCTTCCTCATAGTTCAATATAACACTATCGTCTGGAAAGACGGAAAGATGCCGTTCAACTGTTTTAGGAATATCTGACCCAGACATGGATGTCACGGAAGCAACCAGCTGCTCGCAGATGCTAAAGAGAAATAAATTTCCCCACGACGATTAATAACAGAATTAGAACGTTCGAGATCAATGTTCTCATAACTTTTACAGCTGAGATGGCAGACAGAATAGATACAGTGGAATGTGTATGCGGGGATTTCGCTAAGTCTGAAAACACCTCGAAATAATACAACAATAAATGCGGTTAGCAACGATAGCAATGTTGGCAACTGGCCAGTGTCGAATCTCACAGTGGTTCTCCGAGGTTACTCTCTGTAACCAAGGGTCCAGTCTTTATTCTCAGGGCCACATTAGGTTTTTCGAGCCGTGGTGGCTCAATGGTTAGGGATTTGTCGGTCCGAGGGTGTTGGGTTGAAATCCACAGCGGGGATGGATTTTTACACAATAATTTTACTTGGGATTCAGGTGGACCCGGTCTAAACTGGGTTCCAGCAGAGGCGTCGTCACACAGGGGCGTCGTCACACAAGGGCGTCGTCACAAGGGGCGTCGTCACACAGGGGCGTCGTCACATAGATAAAAGGGATGATGGTGTTCTTAGCCTCTTTATAACTGTCTAAAGTTTGGCGTTCAGGGGCCTTAAGCCCTTATTACTATTATTATTATTATTATTATTATTATTATTATTATTATTATTATTATTATTATTATTATTATTATTATTATTATTATTATTATTATTAATATTATTATTATGCCCTATATAGCAAATTAGTATAATAACAGTTGAAGTGCATATATCTAAATGTACAAACAAGTGTTTACAAAGAGAGCGTCTTAGTGGAAAAAGGGAGGGGGGGGTCTGGGTGGCCCTCAGCGACCCTTTTAAATATGACTCGAAGAAGACTCGATGTGCCTGGGTTTCCAAGTCCCAGCGCCTGGGCAACCGGGAATGTCAAGGGAAGTAAACGAAGTCAGTGGGACGTTAACATATATACCCATTGATCTACAGTAAAATAATTCAAATTTAGCAGACTTTGCCTGTTGCGCCGACGCGTTCATAGCTATAGATACAGATAAGAGGATCGAGCTATTTGCCCTGAGTTCTATCCTAATGCACTGTGTATCTCTGTACAGTATGGCCCTAGCCGCATACAGAGTGCGTCGCACTAAACAAGAACTCATGAGCTCCATCACGATCCCTGGGGATCTTAGCTTATAAAACAAAATCGCACTACTAAACGGAAAGACGCAGTCATGAAGCGAGTCAGCGACTTTCAGAGCTGGAGATATTTTGGCCGAAAGACTCAAATATCGCAGGCATGCTGTAAACGGACACTACGATTACATTTTCCAATGAAAACAAAAAAAGAAGCAGAAGAAATCGGTATCAGGTGTCCAGAAATGTTCTCTGACGTAATGGCGGCCGGCATGACATTAATCACATCTCCAATGAAGTGTCCATTGGTCTGACAACAGGCGACCAACCCCTGACGACCTGATGACGCGGTGGCCATATTTGCTACCTGCAGCCTCAGTGATGGAGTTCTCTTATAGTGCTCTGAGAATGGAGGAATATACCGCTGAGCTACATGTAACATATGAAAAGCACAACACGAATCAGATAACAACGATGATGATGAGGGATGATGATGATGATGTGTATGTTCTGCACATAAAATATCTTTCACCAATTATATATAAATTATGC
Organism: Candidula unifasciata; assembly: GCA_905116865.2. Lineage (NCBI taxonomy): Eukaryota > Metazoa > Mollusca > Gastropoda > Stylommatophora > Geomitridae > Candidula > Candidula unifasciata. The sequence goes on from CAJHNH020002581.1 coordinate 91,427, forward strand.
CAGGGCTCTGTCTGCTTAAGTTGCAACAATGGGGCAACCGATCGGAAACATGGGACTAAACTTTCTCTAGCGAGTGCTATTGGTGGGTGTAACCACCTCGTTGGTGTAACCACCTGGTGGGTGTAACCACCTCGTTGGTGTAACCACCTGGTGGGTGTAACCACCTCGTTGGTGTAACCACCTGGTGGGTGTAACCACCTCGTTGGTGTAACCACCTGGTGGGTGTAAGCACCTCGTTGATGTAACCACCTGGTGGGTGTAAGCACCTCGTTGATGTAACCACCTGGTGGGTGTAACCACCTCGTTGATGTAACCACCTGGTGGGTGTAACTATCTCGTTGACGCAACCGCCTGGTTGGTGTAACCGCTACCCTTACCCTAATTATTACATTATTTCCAGGTTTAACTGGGTATCTGGAACCTACTTTGTTGGTCTTCAGTCTAGACTGAGATTTAATAATCTCAGGGTGGTATGTTAAACCTTTAGGTAGCAGGTCGGAGAGAACAATTACTTGGTTAGTGGCTCTGATTTTTGTTTATATAAAAAATGGTTGAACCGCAGCAGTGACCTTTTGTAGACAATATGTGTCTAGGGCACATGATGCTAGTCTTGTGTTTTTTATAGACTGGTCAGCACTCAGTAAGTGATTAATGAACATTACGCTAACCGCCTTTGCTTCCCAGACCTGCCTATTTTTGGCTGGGTCGACCTGGAAGAAGAGGTCAATTTCGACAAAGAAAAATCCCATCTCGATGTGGATTTGAACTCAGTACCAACGCGCAGGCAGGCGAGAGTCTAGCCACTACATTGCGGCAGCTCTCCATAAATCACAAGTGACATAATAAACGTTGCGGCTAATTCCTTCCTAAGCAGGCCAATAAAACAAAAATGACACTAATACCAATATTCTTTTTCAATATTCCGAGCCTTTTTTGATTCATTGTTGCGGATATTAGCCACTTGTTTTCACCTTTCAGGTTGGCCTTCTCTCCCAGCTGCAGACTCTAATGTTTGTCGTGGATATTATTTCCCTTCGTGGTCTACGACCATTTAACTCTCTCAATGTACACAGATTTTAGCTCTCTGTCATTCTTTCAAAATGCCCCAGCCACGGCCTAATAAATCACATAAAGAACTTATTAAATCTACTCAATGAAAACAGCACTTATAAGTGAATCAAATTTGACGGCAAAACCACTCCATAATGTCACCCAATGACACGGGAAACACATGTGTCAGTCATTTCACCTCAGCTTGTACATGTGACAGGGCCAGATTTTCTAGCCAGGCCCATTGCTTTAGTCGGCTGTGCCACAGCCATTCCAGTCTATTAGCCCCCACGATGTATTCCAAATGAAGGCTTAAATGACATCTTTACTGACGAAATTTAAGTTTTACAAAGGTGAGGATGTTGGTTTTGACGCTTCACCCCTCCCCCCCCCCCCCCCCCCCCCCCCCTCCCCCCCCCCCGCAAGGTTAATGTAAATAATAACTACATACACAACTAAAAAAAGAAGGTGAGAGGGGGGGGGGCACAATGGTATTGCTTTTCTGCTGCGATCGTGATAAAAGGATCAGTTGGCATGTTATTTTGCTGCTAACGGCTAGACTGCTAAATCTGCTCCTATCACCCCAACACATCCGATTTCAGCAAATCTCTCTGTGTTCGTCTGTTACGGCATGCTTGTTATCAGACGGTGGGTCTATATTCTCCCCCCTCCCCCCCCTCCCCCAACATGGAGGGGGTGTTGGTCAGGAAACACCGGTCTTCCAAACTTTACATCATGAGGCCCTGATCGGGAATAAGTGTTGGAGCACAGTGCTACAAGTGTCTAGTGCAGAGCTTTCAAAACTGTGTGTCCCAGCACACTAGTGTGTTGGCTGCAGTGTAAAGATGTGTCGTATCTCACCTATAAAAGAATAGTAAAAGTAAAGATCCCTCTTCACGCCTTTAGACGGGCATGTGGGAAGAGCATCTATATTTGTACAGACTAACCGGTACTAGGTAATGTAGTCTGCATTACGCCGGTCGTCTTTACTTCCCTAGGACATACATCATGGTACCCATTTAAGGCTGGGTCGACCTGCGACGCCCCATAACTTGATAAAAATCCACGCTGCCAGCACTGGGTTTCGATAGCGGTACGTTAGAATTAGGAGTCGGACGCTCAACGCCTAAGCCACGGACGGCGATACGTATTCCATCTGTGCTTGGTTAATATACATATCTTAACTATGGTGCTATTTCAGTAGTTTGAAATAAATGTTCGTCAGTATTCCATATTTGTGGATTTAAGCTGTATGACATACCTGGCTAAGGATCACGTGTGTCCACTGGTCATGCGTTTTAGTACACTTGTTTCTGCAGCGAGGCTCCTTCGTCGCTTGCAGGTGACAGGTTTGATTCCCGGCATGCTCGTATGTTTACATTGTCTAGTGTGTCTTCTTATCCCTCTGCTTATTTGTCTGAGTGTCCATCAATTCTTGTACACTTGTTTATTAATCGTAATTTATATGTTTGAATGTCTTTTAAGTGGTTAGTTTAACCTTTAGTTTGCTTGTAGACTGAATTATTGTGTCGCGAAATTTTGTTTGTCCACTTCTTCTTTTGTCCTCTCACTAGGACCAGGTAGTAGCCCAGTGTCGTGGTACTTCTTGCTTAATTTGTTTTCTTGTTTCTTGTGTAGTTGGTATCACTTATACCACTGCCGGCTTGCTAGGTCCGTCGCGTGGCAGGGCAGTAAAATATCTGACCTGGTAGGTACCTGTCTCCTTCCCGCCTAGCCATCGCCCCGTTAGCCTATAACCTCAGGGCTTTAGTTTTCGGATCGTGCAACATGAGAATGTGAGGTTGGCCTGTGTTTCTCAACGAAGTGTACAATCAACCTGACAAGTTTTAAAAGCACTCACTAGGTTACCTAAGATACGTTGTGTGAGAACGAGAACAATTTTAATCGCTATGAAAACGACCATTAAACCCAGTAGATAATGTCTTCTTTTGAGCAAAACAGCAAGTGATTACCAACATCTTCACCCCTGCTCTATGAAATCAATGCCAAACATGGACAATGAATGGGGCAATAGAACATAAAATAACACTCTGAGAAAAAGGCTGTCTACCTGGGTAGTTAGGAAGTTGTACCCCACCGGGACATCACACAAGCGATAAACACCCGGTGACACAAAGTGCCACCATGCGGAGGAGAATCACTCGTGGAGAGGTCCCAGAAACCCCTGTCAGTCGTTAGGCCATTTCTATGGTTAGGCCATATTTATGGCCCAGCTATTTTCAGGCCCCTGACAAAAGTCAGGGTGGGGCTTTTTAAAAAAAATTAAAAATTGCATCCCACGAGGGGACGACCTAAAATAGAATAACAGTCTAACAACACGAGACGGGACAGGATTTGGAAAACCAGCATTAGAGATAAAATTGGAATAGGACCGTTTCTGAATTATGAAAAGAGTGAAAAGATTCGGTTATCTATTGAGAATGCAACCAGACCAAACTGCATATGATACTTTTTTATAGCAGAACCTGCCCGGCTCTTTAGCGTAGTTGGCTAAACCGGATTGCGCGGAGACCGGGTGACGAACTCCTTGTGGTCCGGGTTCAATCCCGGGGGTAGGCAGGAAAGCCACATTTTCTCCCAAATTTACGGTATTTACAATAGAATCAAGGCCGAAAGGTTGCGATATCTATAATACCGAGCCTAAGGGTTAACAACTCATGGCTTCTGGATACTAAAACAAACATAGCAGAACATCTGGAGAAAAAGTGAGGGAAAGACCAGGAAAGAGATGGGTAAATGGTATAACTTCTTCTTCTTCTTCTCTTCCACCTTGTACCTCATCGAAGTATCGGGGGGGGGGGGGGGGGGGGGGGAGATGTAATGTTCGTTGATGAGCTCTGTCAAGAGCACTATTGAGACTGATGATCATTTCTGTAAGGTTGTTTATGCCATCACTCCATATTTTCCGAGGTCTTCCACTCGCTCTATACCCGTTGTAACGTTGTTTGTTTGGCTCGCTGTGGCAGATAGTACAAGGGCATTCTTGTTAGGTGTCCAAACAACTTCATTTGATGACCTGTAAGACTGGCTTTATTCCTAGCATTCGTCTGATTTCATGATTATAGTGTAGCTGAGATCTGTAAACAGATAAATAAATCCACCATCCAAGCAACAACAACAACCAAAACGCCAGACAAATACAGAAAACCACAATACTGAGTTACAACCTGGTATCAGTGAGACTACTATAGAAGGAAGATATTTAAAATGGGGAAGGTGTCCCAATACCACAGAAATAAAAGGGTCATGCAGGAAACAGACTGAGAACCCTTGGGGATAAGATAGTGCTCAAAAACTTGCCTATAGCAGTTAATGTTGAACAAGCGTTAAACAGCGCGGGATAATTGTGTCAGAAATAGCAAACATCTGAGGTGTGCCTTGACATCGGAGAGAAGATGCATCACGCGCAGTCTGCAGGCGAATATAACCTGGCTATTATCTTACCTGCTCGTGAATTAGAACGGGGGAAAACGGGGGGGGGGGGGGGCGGAATTAGGAGGGAAGTTGAAGTTGGGGGGGGGGGTGGATGAATTAGAAGTGAAGTTGAAGTTAAAGTTGTGGTGATTAGTGCCTAGGATTACCTCTTAAGGTCGGCTCAGTGTGGAAATAAGGACAATGAATAATTTACATAATGCCGGGAAAGACAGGCTGGGAAGGAAGGGAGTTTGAAAAGTAAATTATAAAAACGGATCGTTTTCCACACATTGAGGCGTATTGGGTACGTGGGACTATATCTATGCTTTATAGACCAATCGGCCACTGGATGCGGGATGTGGGCACCACCACAGCCACCGGCCGCCTTTATTTTTCAGTTCTTTACCAGGTAATCATTTGAGGCTACGCCGAAGCCTCGGGACCTGAGCCCACGACCTTCCGATCCACTGGTGAGCCAGAGGGAAGAGAGATAGCCACCAAATTAGAGATGTTCTGGCCTTTGGCCATCTACACCCATGACGAGTACTATGGCAGGGGACGCAGGAAAGCCCCTACAAAGGCATTAAAAAATGAGTGTTTAGGGCTTATAGGCACCCTGTAGAAAATGTGTAACCAGAGGAATTGCACACACACACACACACACAAATATACACACATGTGTGTGTGTTTGCCTTGAAATTAATATGTTTCGTCCCTGTGTGGGTTATGGTGCCCTATTGTGAGGGAAACCCACTGTTTTCCCAACCAGACTTGACCCTTGGCCTCCCCAACCAGACTTGACCCTCGGCCTCCCTACCAGACTTGACCCTTGGCCTCCCCAACCAGACTTGACCCTCGGCCTCCCTACCAGACTAGACGCACTGACTCCCCAAATAGACTACAAGCACGGCCTCCCCACCCAGACTAGACCCACTACCTCCCCCACCAGGCTAGACCCACGGCCTCCCCAACCAGACTAGAATCACGGCCTCCATACCAGACTAGACCCACGGCTTCCCCTACCAGACTAGACTTAAAGCCTCCCCAACCAGACTAGACTCACAGGCTCCCCAACCAGACTAGACTCACAGGCTCCCCAACCGGACTAGACTCACAGCCTCCCCAACCAGACTAGACCCATGGCCTCCATACCAGACTAGACTCACGGCCTCCCAACCAGACTAGAATCACGGCTTCCCTACCAGAGTAGACTCACGGCTTTCCCTACCAGACTAGACCCATGGCCTCCCCAACCAGACTAGACTCACGGCTTCCCTACCAGACTAGACTCACGGCTTCCCTACCAGACTAGACCCATGGCCTCCCTACCAGACTAGACCCATGGCCTCCCCAACCAGACTAGACTCACGGCTTCCCTACCAGACTAGACTCACGGCTTCCCTACCAGACTAGACCCATGGCCTCCCTACCAGACTAGACCCATGGCCTCCCCAACCAGACTAGACTCACGGCTTCCCCAACCAGACTAGACTCACAGCCTCCCCAACCAGACTAGACCCATGGCCTCCATACCAGACTAGACTCACGGCCTCCCAACCAGACTAGACTCACGGCTTCCCTACCAGACTAGACTCACGGCCTCCCTACCAGACTAGACCCATGGCCTCCCCAACCAGACTAGACCCGCTGCCTCCCTAACAAGAAAGGAAACCACTGAGGCTGTAGACACATCCTATGTAATAAACAGAAAAACCATGCATTCATTCGCACTCAAAACCCGGCACGTGGTGTAGTGGCTAGACGTTAGCCTGCGGATCGGAAGGTCGTGGGTTCAGCTCGTGACGAACCCGGACTACTTTTTTCTTTTAAAAACTTGGGCAGGTCAGCTCAACCTTGAGTGCAGACCTGGGAAGTAAAGGCGGCCGATGTGCCGCTGACCTCATCACCCACCAAGTGCCGTTTGGTCTATAAAAGATAGGTCGAGCCCTATATACCCAGTACATCTTAAGGGGCGAAAAGGGGCTCTTTATGTTTAAATATCCCGGCACGGTAACTACAACTTCGATTGTTTATGTTGCCTGGTGTGTCTTTCTATCTTAGAGTCCCAATCAACACAATGTTTGTTGATTTAATATATCTATATATAAATGTTTCCTTAAAATCAGCTCAACACACAACTTATTAATGTAAGAACATCTGTAAGAACACACGTCGCTAAAGTTCAGAAAAATTATGTTTGCACTTTACATAGAACCAGTTTTAACATACGGCTGTAAATCCCAGACAAACGGTAAACAAGCTAAAAACGTTTCTTCAAGCCTCATAGATCAGGTTTACATAAGAATGTTGAAAATTCCTAGGACAGGAAAAATGAGTAATCCAGACATTTTGAATGATGAGAAGATCTGAAGACAACTAACTTATCACAAACGTCAGAAAAACGCAGTCAGCATGTTTAGCCATGTTATGTGGGGGGAGGAGGGGGGCGGGGGACTGAAAAGATTTAGAGGAAGAAGGAAATAGGAAGACAAAAAGATAAGATTTTTGACAGCACGTTTTCAAAGCATGGAGATGATGTCAGGACACTAACTTCTGCATTGTGTTGGGAATTATTAGTTGTGGAGATGCATGATCGCCCCTATCAGACAGCAAAACACCTGATTATGATGACGATGATGATGATAATATAAATTTACAAATAAGAAAATAATTTGAGATAATAATGAGACTTGGCAGTCTTTTAATTCTTCTTGTTCTTATTCTCGTTTTTTTTTTCTACTACTTCTACTTCTTCTTCTTCTTCCTCTTTCTTCTTCTTCTTCTTCTTCTTCTTCTTCTTCTTCTTCTTCTTCTTCTTCTTCTTCTTCTTCTTCTTCTTCTTCTTCTTCTTCTTCTTCTTCTTCTTCTTCTTCTTCCTCTTCTTCTTCTTATCATTAGTCTTTTACTTCTTCTTTTTCTTCTTCTTCTTCTCCCTCTTTTTCTTCTTCTTCCTCTTCTCATTTTTCTTCTTCTTCTTCTTCTTCTTCTTCTTCTTCTTCTTCTTCTTCTTCTTCTTCTTCTTCTTCTTCTTCTTCTTCTTCTTCTTCTTCTTCTTCTTCTTCTTCTTCTTCTTCTCACTCTTCATCTTCTTCTTCTTCTCCTTCTCCTCCTCCTTTTTCTTTTTCTTCTTCTCCTTTTTCTTTTTCTTCTTCTCATCCTTCTTCTTCTCATCCTTCTTCTTCTTTTCCTTCTTCTTCTTCTTCTTCTTCTTCTTCTTCTTCTTCTTCTTCTTCTTCTTCTTCTTCTTCTTCTTCTTCTTCTTCTTCTTCTTCTTCTTCTTCTTCTTCTTCTTCTTCTTCTTCTTCTTCTTCTTCTTCTTCTTCTCTTTCTTCTTCTTCTTCTTCTTCTTCTTCTTCTTCTTCTTCTTCTTCTTCTTCTTCTTCTTCTTCTTCTTCTTCTTCTTCTTCTTCTTCTTCTCTTTCTTCTTCCTTTTCTTCTTCTTCTTCTTCTCATGCGGAAAGCTCTGGTTGTTCTTAAACTTCAGGATTTGAGTCTTGTTTAAGAACCCAGGTTTTACGTGCTCATCGATTTTACAGATACTGTATCCAAACTACTGATTTATGACTTTCCAGGCAGGTGCACACAGGCCTTGAAGGAAACCCCTCATTAGCCGACGCTTACGACATGCTTGTTTTAGAAGCAGAGTATGTTCTTGTTTTTCCTCTTAGGGAGCCCACGCGGAAAAACTGCAGTGTAGTCTACGGGATATTCTAAGGTGGTACGAGATCGCACTGATCCCGGATAGAGATTTCTGAGATATAGGTGTATTGAGATAGAGGTGTGCTGAAATATAGTTGTACTGAGATAGAGATGTACTGAGATAGATGTGTGCTGAGATATAGGTGTACAGAGATAGATATATAATGATATAGAGGTGTACTGAGATAGATATATAATGATATAGAGGTGTACTGAGATAGATATATAATGATATAGAGGTGTACTGAGATAGATATATAATGATATAGAGGTGTACTGAGATAGATATATAATGATATAGAGGTGTACTGAGATAGATATATAATGATATAGAGGTGTGCTGAGATAGATATATAATGATATAGAGGTGTGCTGAGATAGATATATAATGATATAGAGGTGTACTGAGATAGATATATAATGATATAGAGGTGTACTGAGATAGATATATAATGATATAGAGGTGTACTGAGATAGATATATAATGATATAGAGGTGTACTGAGATAGATATATAATGATATAGAGGTGTGCTGAGATAGATATATAATGATATAGAGGTGTACTGAGATAGATATATAATGATATAGAGGTGTGCTGAGATAGATACATAATGATATAGAGGTGTACTGAGATAGATATATAATGATATAGAGGTGTACTGAGATAGATATATAATGATATAGAGGTGTGCTGAGATAGATATATAATGATATAGAGGTGTACTGAGATAGATATATAATGATATAGAGGTGTACTGAGATAGATATATAATGATATAGAGGTGTGCTGAGATAGATACATAATGATATAGAGGTGTACTGAGATAGATATATAATGATATAGAGGTGTACTGAGATAGATATATAATGATATAGAGGTGTGCTGAGATAGATATATAATGATATAGAGGTGTGCTGAGATAGATATATAATGATATAGAGGTGTACTGAGATAGATATATAATGATATAGAGGTGTACTGAGATAGATATATAATGATATAGAGGTGTGCTGAGATAGATATATAATGATATAGAGGTGTACTGAGATAGATATATAATGATATAGAGGTGTGCTGAGATAGATATATAATGATATAGAGGTGTGCTGAGATAGATATATAATGATATAGAGGTGTACTGAGATAGATATATAATGATATAGAGGTGTGCTGAGATAGATATATAATGATATAGAGGTGTGGCTGAGATAGATATATAATGATATAGAGGTGTACTGAGATAGATATATAATGATATAGAGGTGTACTGAGATAGATATATAATGATATAGAGGTGTACTGAGATAGATATATAATGATATAGAGGTGTACTGAGATAGATATATAATGATATAGAGGTGTGCTGAGATAGATATATAATGATATAGAGGTGTGCTGAGATAGATATATAATGATATAGAGGTGTGCTGAGGTAGATATATAATGATATAGAGGTGTACTGAGATAGATATATAATGATATAGAGGTGTGCTGAGATATAGGTGTACTGAGATAGATGTGTGCTGAGATATAGGTGTACTGAGATAGATGTGTGCTGAGATATAGGTGTACTGAGATAGATGTGTGCTGAGATATAGGTGTACTGAGATAGATGTGTGCTGAGATATAGGTGTACTGAGATAGATGTGTGCTGAGATATAGGTGTACTGAGATAGATGTGTGCTGAGATATAGGTGTACTGAGATAGATGTGTGCTGAGATATAGGTGTACTGAGATAGATGTGTGCTGAGATATAGGTGTACTGAGATAGATATATAATGATATAGAGGTGTACTGAGACAGAGGTGTATTGAGACAGAGGTGTATTGAGACAGAGGTGTATTGAGACAGAGGTGTATTGAGACAGAGGTGTATTGAGACAGAAGTGTATTGAGACAGAGGTGTATTGAGACAGAGGTGTATTGAGACAGAGGTGTATTGAGATAGACATGTATTAAGATAGATGTTTACTGCGTCACTGTTTTCTAAACTGTGTGCAGTCTCCGCTATGAAAGTTGCAGTGTGCCTATTGCTGCCTGTAAGAATTCTGCAAGTGAGGCCCTTTTCACATTTGCCCAGAAAGTCGTCGGTTTATTTGAGGGACTGTGTTATTCGGTTTAAGGGTGGACTTTTTATGTAGATCACTTGACACTGGATATCGTCGCTAGAGTTACAGAATGTGTGCTTTCTGTGACATTCTTTGCAGGTGGCTAGCTGTCCTGCAGAGGGAGACCGAGCCCTATGGGATATAACAGAGTGCAACGAAGTGGATCTTCGCTGTTGTCGACAGTGACATGAGTTCCCCGATGTCTTATTTATATCAGCCGGCGTTGTGCAGCGGTTAGATGCTCGCCTGTGGATCCAAAGATCATGGGTTCAAATCCGAATGGTGCTGGACTTTTTCCAAAATGAGCTTGGCTCCAGGTGGATCCTACCTTAAATGGAGTACCACTAAAACTTGTGGGAAGTAAAGGCGGCGAGTGTGGTGTGGACCATAT
>CAJHNH020002582.1:0-102102 GCA_905116865.2 Candidula unifasciata
TAATGCAACATTCTTCTTGAAGAAATGCCCATTAATAAAGTGGAAAGTGTCCCAGGTCTGACCGAACCGGTGGGGTAAAGCGGCTAGACGTTCGCCGGCAGGTCGTGGGTTCATGTTCTGACGGAGCCAGACTTTTTTCGCTTTAACAAAAAAAAAATGACTTTGGCTTCCAGGCTGATCCAGGCTTCACTGGGTACCAGGTAAAGTCCTAGGAAGTAAAGGTGGCCGGCATAATGATGACCACATCATCCTCAGAGTGCCGACTGGCATATAAAATATAGGTCTAGCTGTATATGCCAGAAGGCACGGAAAAGGGTCCTTTATTTTACCCCAGGCCAGGTCTACAACCATTGCAGGTTAGAAATTATAGCAGAGCCTAGAAAAATGAGACATCCTGAGAAGGCTGATAGACGACCCCTTCGCAAAAGAGGTTTAATGGTATTGGGAGGCAGAGACTAAAACAATAGAATGTGCAAGAAAAGCAAATATTAGGGCACACATACTCCCATTTCCAGACTGAAAACATGTATAATAATTATAGAATTTATTATTGTCAATCATTAGTTTAAGAATATATAAAAGTAAAAGCAAATGACCCCTTTCCACGCCTTTAGGCGTATAGGGCTAGACCTATATTTTTATAGACCAATCGGCACAGGATGGGTGATGTGGTCAGCATCACGCCGGCCGCCTTTACTTTCACGGGACTGCACCCGGTACCCACTCAAGGCTGGGTCGATCTGGGAGCCAAGGTAATTTTTGAAGAAAGTCCAGCTTCGCCAGGGAGCGAACCCACGACCGTCCGATCCGCGGCGAGAGTATAGCCACTCGGCCACGGCGACTCCCTAAGAATATATATAGGTCTATCAATTGTATAAAATTAATGCTGAATTTTTTTTTTTGTCTTGCTAGATGCCAGGTAAAAAAAAAAAATTTGGTTCTATTATCTATTATTGTAACTTTTAGATCTATATTTTTTTCCCCTTCAGTATGTATATGTGTATATTGTCCAGTCTAACTTTTTCTCTAGTCAGGGCGGAAAGTTCTGGTTGCTCGTCCACCACTGAACTGCAGTCCTGCTCCAAAACCTGAGTGTTGCTTGTGCATCAGTTTTACAGATCTCATTCTCTTGAATACAGACTGTTGGTTCCTTGCCTCTCCGGCAGATGCACTCCGACTTCAAAGGAAGCTCCCCAATTAGTCGACTCTTACGACATGCTTTTGGGGAGGCAGTGGATCTATTCTTGTTTTCCCCACAATGGGGCCCCGGAACCCACACGGAGGGTCACCTTACTGACGGCCTCAAGGTCATAGGTTTGATTCCGCACTGAGTTATATTTTTCAAAAATTACATTAGCATCACAGTCACCCCAGCCTCAAAAATGGTACCAGGCAATGCCCTGAGAGATCAATGAGGCTGTCGTGAATGCTGGTTGACTACAGCGGCCACTAAGTGCCGATTGGTCTAATTTATATTTTTTTATGCGGCTAGCATTATAATTCTTACTTGTCACACTATCATAAAAAAATATCTTTACTCCATTCTGGATGTTTTTTTTCTTATGCCATGAATGTTTTCTACTGTCTCAAGAAAACCTGGTTGCTTCTCGGCTAGAAGGAACTGTAGCAAAAATATAATCATACAAGATAGGGAAGCACTTGACGATAATGGAAAGACATAAGTATCTGCACCAGATGTTAGTTAGATGTGTATCCTTTACAGGACATTGCAAACCCAACCCCAACATTATTTGGCTGTTGTGGTTTTTTTAGGTGAATTTACATTCAGTAGTTTGCCACTGCTTTCTGAACGGTCGGCTTCTCGATACCACTGTAGAAACCAATGCAGCTGTGATCGAACCTGCCACCCAAGCATTATGAAGCACGTTTCACAACGCCTAAGCCACAGATGCTTATCCGTTAATCTTACACCAGATGTAAAAGACTACTTTACTGCTGAAGGGAAACAAGATGTTATATGTCAAACTCCCAGTGTGGGTTTCAGGGCCCTAACTGAGGAGTATAAGGGGAGAATAGACCCACCCCAATAAAAGCCTAAGAGGTGGCCAACTGGGGGTGTTTCCTTTAAAGTCAGAGTGCATCTGCCCGAGAGGAAAGGAACAAACAATCTGCATACTAACAAGCCAGATCCGTAAAACGGAGGTGCATGCAAAACTCAAGTTCTGGAACAAGAACCAAAGCCCAGAAGTGGATGAACAACCATAACTTTCGGATAGAGCTTACAGCTGCTGAACATGAAGACGACGACGATATGTCAAATAACTAGTATTGGTTACTAAAGATCAATACACCAACGATGCATTATAAAGCTTACCTGTAGAGGCTTTCCTCGTCTCATGACGGCCACCTCCATGTTTTTACCCCCAGACTGGACCACTTCTAGAAGAGCTTTCAGAGTCAGTTTGATGCATTCATCGTCATTCGCCTGGACTTCCTCGGTGTAGTGCTTCTCCAAGAACTCTCGTACAGTTTTGGCACTGCGGCCGATAGTGTTGGTCTGGAGGTAAAAAGTGATAACAGTTAGTGGCTTAGCTTTCACAAGACAGTCCTAGAATCTGCTGTCTGCAATTTTGTATTTGGGAGGTTGTCATTGCTTTCTGAACATTACTAGAACCCGTTTACTATGTGCTATCTGGGAATCCTGTTACTATGCGCTAGCTAGGAACCCTTTTACTGTGTGCTGGGTAGGAATCCTTTTACTGTGTGCTATCTAGATCCCTTTTACTATGTGCTATCTAGGAATCCTTTCACTGTGAGCTATCCAGGAACCCTTATACCGTGAGCTATCTAGAACCTTTTTACTATGTGCTATCCAGGAACCCTTTGACTATGTGCTAGCTAGGAACCCTTTTCAGGAGAGACAGAAAAAGTCATAAAAGAAGAGATAAGGTAGATGAGAAGAATAATAGTTAAAGGAGGGATGAGAGAAAAGATAAAAGGTTCATCCTATGTAGGGAGTGTAGTAATAAAGTGTCTATACCCCCAGATGATCAGGAATAGTTGGAGGTATGAAAGAGTTACGTAGTATCAGTACAGTAAAGTAGTACCACACCAGCAACAACCAATGGTGGCACAACACCTAGACTCAGTAGCACAACACCTAGACTCAGTAGCACAACACCTAGACTCAGTAGCACAACACCTAGACTCAAACAAACTACGGAATAGGAGAATAACAACTAACATGTGTGTTATCCTAAATGAGGAATTACAAAGTTTGATATCTCTTACTACACAAGCAAGATAACCTCAGTACGATATAGTACATAAGATATTGTAACAAATTCTGTCATATATATACACACCACAAATTTCTTATATCTTAGACAGACAACAGACGATGGGAAGAGCAAAAAACTTTTTAAAAAAAACAAAAAAACAACAGAACAAATGTAACGGCTAGATACATTATATTGTAGCATTGAGGACATTCCCATAAGCACTCCATCCTTATCTTCAGCGCAGAGTTCCAATTCTAATGGTATCAGTAACAGTCTGATTGTATGTCCATTCTGCCTTCTCCTTAAACGTTGGCCAGATTCCTTAGTCACTTCCCACACTGCACTGTATCAATTAAACAGGAAATACAAATAATGATAATAAAGTTTTATCTTGCCCACATCAGAAAGAGACATTCTCTGGTCATGTGATAAAAAGGAGAAAACTAGAGTACAATGTGATAGGAAAGTTGAAGGGGAGGAGAGGTAGAGGGAGATCGAAAGAAAAGATGCTGGATAGTTTGACGTCATGGCATGGGGGATCATCTTTTTCAGAGCTGACTGAAAGTAACGAGACAGAAATTTGCAGATAGACATAACTAAAAACGCCACACGGCATAGACTTTAAGAAGATTACCTTCCATTCATGGTAAGTACCCGAGGGGTCTGTCTGGTACAATCTTGGAGTTCCATCATTGTCGAAGCCGATGATGAGCGCTGACAAACCAAAAGGGCGGCGTCCATTGCTCTGTGTGTAGCGCTGTGGAATATTTGTTAAATGTCAGTAGGCTCACACCTTCATGTCGCCTTTTACAACATGTTTATAACGGAGGCAGTGGGTCTATTACTTCTTTTCCCAAAAATGGGGTCCCAGAACCCATACACGGATATTCAACATTTAAAACTAACAAATTTAGCTCCTGAAATCACCACACTACCTACTTCTGTACCTCCTGCTTGAGTTATCCATGTACTGTGTGGTATATTCAACATATAAAACTAATCAACTTTAGCTCACTACTGCCTCTTGAATCAAAGATTACCTGCTTGAGCTGGGCGATGTACTGTGTGATATATTCCACTGTAACAGGGTCTTCCACTGTCAGTCTGTGACTCTGACATTCGACTCGGGCCCGATTGATGAGGATTCGAGCATCGGCTGTCAAGCCTGAAGAACAGTAAATACACTTTGAATAAGATTTTTCAGTGTAATCCACAGAGGAAAAATATAGAGAAATATAAAAATACATGCAGAATAAATTATAAGGGCACAGATGCATACTGGTGTAGAGAGAGAGAGCTGAAGGAGATCACAAAAGTGGAAGATAACAAAAGTGGAAGATAACAATGACTGAGCCAGAATGATTAGAAATAAATATAACCGGACAACACAGATAAAAAGCTAAGTCTTCTTCTTTTCCAGTGATCTTTGATCATGAACCTAATCCACTATGGGCCATAAACTGGAATGTAAGCTCAAGGTTGCTTAGATTTACCCAAAGCTTAGCTGCCAGCTCTCCCAGAAAAAAACTGTCTTGCAGACATGTTCTGGGGTCTGTTCAGAATGATGGCACAGTGACAGCACCATTTGGCTCATTCCTAATTTATAAAAGCGTCTGTTGAGTCTACAGTGTCCAGTAGCACAAACAAAACATGGTGACTTGAAATCTTTGCCATGGTTTCAGTGTCTGTTTTCTAATCTGTTTCCTTTTTATGAGGGTTCTGACTTCGCCAGTCAAGTCAAAGCTAAAAAAAAAAAAACTTGTGTCGTAAACTGACTGTACTCACCAGCAAAAGCTAAAGCCACGTGATCATCTAGCAAGGCAATTTTCCTCACTGTTCTGTCTTCCTGAAGTTTGGCAACTGCCTTCTTTTCAACTCCAAGAACTACAATATTCTTTCCACGGACTCCCACCTGTAGGAACAATGTAGGGATGTCCATTTGTAGATACACAAACCATACACAATCTCTAATTTAGAACACTGAGTTGTGGATACACAAACCATACACAATCTCTAAATTAGGACACTGACTTGTAGATACACAATCTCAACATAACAGGTTTTACAGCAAAACAAACATAATACATCAGTCTGTAAATCTTGTACCTGGGGTGTAGAATCTGTTATTGTCTTGTTTTATCTTTTTCTTCTGAGTTTCTTAGAGTGGCTGGCACATTGTGTTGTGGCTTACAGCTAGGCTCTGATAGCTGTGTCTTTTGGCCTAACACATACGACTGCAGCAAATCTTTATTAGTTGCTTTTTAAGATATGCTTGTTAATTCTTTCAGTACTAAACTATTCAGTATTGTTGCAAAAATAAAATAATGCTCTTGTTGTTTCTTGCCCCATAAAGTCATTATATTAAACCTCTGTATCAAAGTTGAGTTTCACTACTTCTACCCCATTGTTTTGAGTTCAACTCTTTCAGACATCAGTCTGTGTTGCTGTTAAGCTCAACTACTAAGAATAGAAAAATATGCTAAATCAAAAGGGTCAGCTGACCAAGCAGACTGCTCCAGTGATGAACAGGAGACCTGCCAACGTGGCAACTGAGACAGTGAAACAGCAGCAAGTCTGCGACAACAATCGAGTCACGGTGCTGCATAGAAAACTGTTTAAAACAACTGTGGGTTGAGTTGAGTTGAGTTAAGAATTGACACCACAGCACTCAGGGCCTTCCCATGCATGATCCGTCCTCATCTTTAGCAGCCAGAGCAGAGTTCCAAAACTGATGGTACCGGTCACAATCTGGTTATATGTCCATCTTGCCTTTCCTCTGAGTGTAGTCAGCCAGCAGACCCTCTGGTTACATCCAGGTACCTCATTCTCTCCAGGCCATCACAATCTTGTTTCTCTACTGATTCCGTTGCTTGTTCCCAAAGAGCCTTGACCACATCTGCCTTGTCATGTATCAATTCACCATAGGAAAGTGTGTAGCAGATGGGTTCCAAGGCAGCTGTCTGATGAACAGAAACACAATAGGCAGACGATTTGTCAGGAGCATTTGTACGTCGTACCAGAAAGGAGATGCTTTTCTCTATCGAACTGTGACAGCTGATGAGTCCTGGGTATACCAGAGAGTAAGAGAGAGACAATGCAGCGAAAGCACTTGGCGCCACCACCAACGAAAAAATTCAAGACAGGCTTTAGTTGTAAAGGTCATGAACTGTCGTTTGGGATGTCAAGGGCACTATATTGACACATTTTCATTAAAGGGGTGAAACTAGTGCTCGTTACAATAACATATTAGTGAACAAGCTGAAGTTTGCCATCTGATTGAAATGCCAGGGTCTTCTCCCAATGCTTGGCTTCACATGGCTGCATATACAGTGGGTTCACTACAAACTTAGCTTGTTTGAAGTACTGAAACATCCAGCATACAGCCCAGACTTGGCACTATCAGACTTTCACTTGTCTGGCACATTGAAAGAATATTTGCAGGGTCAGAGATTTGCAGACAACAAAGAGATGATAGTGGTGGTGTAAACATGGTATCTGGCCACAACCAAAAGCTTCAACCTGGTGGGCAACCACAATCTTGTGGATCAGTGAACAATATATGTTGCAGGGCAGGGAGACTGTCAAGAAATAGGATACAGAATAATTTTGGGCTATCCTCTGACCAACGGTCGGCAAAGATGGCGGCCGCAAAATATCCTTTCGAACCACAGTCGCGTGTCAATTGCGCACTAGCGGTCACGAGCACACCGCGGCATCTGCTCGTGGATCCTAGCCATCTAGTTTAGCCACATTCGTGGGGGACACATTGCGGTGGCGATAGTCGCTGGAAAACCGCAAATTAAGTCACACGACTGTGGCTCGACAGGATATATTGCGGCCACCATCTTTGCTGACCGTTAGTCGGAGGATAGCCCAATTTTGTTTCAGCCACTTGTAAAAAACTTAATACAATTGCCATTTCTTAATGACTTTCCCTTATAATTGATCAGTAGGCCTTTGAGAGCCGGATTTGGCCCGCAGGCCGTCAGTTGATTAGCCTTATTCTAGTGTACCTTTCATTTTCTATCTTACTCTGTAGAAGTGGAAGTCTTACAAGAATCTTTCCTCTTCTTCTTTCGCATTTGAAAGTCTTTCCTTTTGGACGTCCTTTCTTTTTGGACGTTCTTTCTTTTTTGGAAATCTTTCCTTTTGGAAGTCCTTCCTTTTTTTTTGAGTCTTTCTTTTTTGGAAATCTTTCCTATTGGAGATCTTTCCTTTTCTACCACGTGGCATACACAGTCTTGTTTAGTCTCTTCCCTACTTAATTCTTTCCTGTTCTACTTCAGTTTTTCAAATACCTTGGATTACAAACTTCATTGGTCTTCCTTTTTCTAGTACTTCTACTCTTGAACAACTATAAGCACATGATGGTCATATCTTAACATTTGTCTTCCATCATGACACACCACCAATAAAGTTACATTTGTGGTATTTCAAATTTGTGATTCTCTTCCAGAGATCTATAATTATAATAGTATTATGAAGACAGCGTAGGACCAGTCAGAAAGGATTATATTAAATATTATTATTTATTAATTGTCATCATTAATTAACACTGTAGCAGCCCATATTAATATTATTAGAAGGCATGGACAAGTTTTACAGCATTAGGATACATTATGCTGCTCTTATTTTCGAAAAGGAACTTTCTGCTTTAGGAATTACTTGTTCAATATTAACATTTAAAATAAATAACTTTAAATATTGAAACAAGAGTCTGTCTGACAGAAACAAGCAAACCATTGAAAAGTTTAAAAAAAAAAAAAATTACTGCTTTGACTGACCGAACTAAGACATCTATCTTTTTTTACCCCACCAGGACATCACAAAAGCGATAAACACTCAATGACACAAAGTGCCACCATGTGGATGAGGATCACCCGTGGAGAGGTCCCAGAAACCGCGTTCAGCACTTAGACCATATTTATGGCCGGGCTATATTGCGGCCCCTGGCAAGAGCCAGAGTGGGGCTTCAAATAACGAAAAATTGCATCCCTCAAAGGGATGACAAGATTAATTGAGACATGAAAAGAATTTCTGGCTCTTCTCTGAACTTCTACATGATATTATGGCCAAACAAATACCCTAACAGGGCCTCAGTCCTATGCAGAATGCGGACTTCCTGCGACGAACAGTCGCGGAAAAACTAGGATTGGCTCCCAATAACGAAACAAATGCTCTAACAGGGTCTCAGCGATATGTTAATTGCGGACCTATTTCTGTGACTATGCCGCACTGCTGAGAGTATCTCCCGCACCACGGTTGGGGTCTAAACTAGACGGCTGGGACTCACGAGCAGCAGCTACTGCATCTTCCTCCAATTTATTTGCTCATGAGTCCCAGGCATCTAGTTTAGATCCCCATCCGGGCTGCTCGTAGCGGGGAGTTTAATCGGAAGAACACTATCGCTAATCTGCGTCGGAGCATGTGGTCTCCCCGCCATGTCACTTTTATCGTCTGTAATGTTGCGTGTCTCGAAATTTATCATCTGCAGAAATGTTCGAAATTGTTAACAGTCGCTATTATCATCTGCAGTGTTAAGTCTCAAGAGACACAAATTGTCAAGTAATCCTAGTTTTGCCGCGATGTGTTTGTCGCAGGAAGTCTGCATTTTACACATCACTGAGGCCATGCTGCTCGTGGGCCCTAGCCATCTAGTTTAGCCCCAATCCACGCCGCGTTAGCGGCGTGGGAGACTCGGTGCTGTGGCGGTAGTCGCCGGAAAACAGCAAATTAAGTCGCTGAAAGTGTGCAAATGACACAAGACTGTGGCTCAAAAGGATATTTTGTGGCCGCCATCTTTAAAGCCCGTTATTTGGAGGATAGCCTATGTTTGTTTTTTACTTAATGGCGACCTTAAGAGACAATCCATTTTCACTGTGTATATTCACATAATAATTGTTCCGAAACTTTTAATAAGGCTCCAGGTTAGGGTTTGGATTAGGGTTAGCCCTGTCTCTAACTCTACTCTTAGCTTCAAACAATAATAAATATTAAAGAATATTATGTGGACTTACACAAAAAATTAATTACATCCCCTAGAGTCGGCGTTTAAAGTATTATTATTAGGCTACATTTATTAGATTGCGTCCCTTAGGGTCGAAGTTTTAGTGAAGTGAGTTTTAAAATAATGTATAATTACTATAGTGCATGGCATATTCCAGTCCTAATGATTATTTTTTCTTACAGCGGTTGATCCTTTCTTGACAGCTTCCTGTGCATATTCAACCTGAAATAAGTGGCCATCAGGAGAAAATACAGTAATAGCACGATCGTATCTGTCGCTCATTTTCTTCTCTTGTAAATTTGCAATGTAAGATGTGCCGGAAGTTGAAAGCCGGAGCAAGTGTGCCGCAGCAAATGTCTACTTGTATGGCACCGGTGTACGCGTATTTGTTTTTTTTAATGGCAAGAAATTACAAAGTATCAGGGAGAGACAAAAGGCTAATTAATAATCGACAACACAGCACTGTGGACATTCCCATAAGCGCCCTGTCCCAATTTTTAGCAGCCAGCGCAGAGTTCCAATTATTACACACCAGTAAGAGTTTGTCTATCCGTTTTAGGAGATGGATGGGGTGTAAAAAAATAGAAAGAAAGAGTAATGACTAAGGTTTTAAATCTTCTTCTTCTTCTTCCTTTCCTCTTTTACCGCTGTGGGTGTCGAGGGAGATATAAAGTTCTTTTCTGGCTCTTCTGGCCGCCTCGACCATAGGCACATCGTGCTGTTGTAGAATCTCTCTGATGTTTTCCTTCCATCTTGTTCTTGGTCTACCTCTTGTTCTACGACTTTCTTCTCTTTCCATGTATGCTTTGTATAATATGGTGTCACAAGGCATTCTCTCTAAGTGGGAAAACCATTTCACTTGCTGTCTTTGTATGTAATTTAGAATTGGTTCTGTGCCGACTTTTTCTCTTATGATCTCATTCCTCTTATGGTCACTCCTACAGCCCTTCTCAGACATCTAATTTCCATGATTACTAATTTTCTTTTATGGTTTGTTGTGAGTGACCATGTCTGGCACTGGTAGCACAGAGTTGGAATAAATATGCTTTGAATAAGATGTCTCTTTGTGCTGATTGGGATTGTCTTATGCTGTAAGAGGGGGGCTAGTTGTCCCAATACTTGGTTTGCTTTACTGCATCTAATGTTAATTTCTTTATCCAATTTCCCATCTTCGGTAAATGTAGTTCCCAGATATTTAAACTCAGATGCCTGTTTAGATCTGTCTTCTTTTTTTCCTATTGACATTACTTCTGTCTTTTCAGTGTTGATTCTCATATTATTTGTTTTACATTCTTCATTCATGGATGTTAGATGTTGTTGCAATTTCATGGCTGTATCTGCTATCAAGGCCTGGTCATCTGCAAAGAGTAATTCGTTGATCTTACTAACATTTTCATTCATGGGCTTGGCATTCTTGCATATACTGTCGATGTAGGTGATAAACAGCAGTGGTGATAAGACACACCCCTGTATTACTCCAGATGTTACTGTGAATGGATGAGATGTTCCCTGATTTATTCTAACTACACTTCTACAATCCCGGTATAAACGTTTGCACACTTCGATGAGGTGTTCGCTTACTCCATATCTGTCAAATGCCTTCTCCTGGTCTACGAAGGCCACAAATAAGTTCTTATTGTATTCAATGTTCCTTTCTATTAACTGTTTAAGTGTGAAGATTGCATCTGAGCAGCTTCTATTTCTCCTAAATCCTATCTGTTCTTCTGCCAGCTGTGGTTCTATTCTATCAGTCTGGTTTCTATTATAAGATTTAAATACATGTTGCTATCACAGTCAATGCTACTGCATCTCAAGCATTCCTATGCGAGCTTAGTCCCTCGATGCAGCA
This sequence comes from Candidula unifasciata, assembly GCA_905116865.2. Taxonomy (NCBI): domain Eukaryota; kingdom Metazoa; phylum Mollusca; class Gastropoda; order Stylommatophora; family Geomitridae; genus Candidula; species Candidula unifasciata. The sequence continues at coordinate 11,099 of CAJHNH020002582.1, forward strand.
GTATCACCAAGGTACCTCTGTTGATTATTTCCATGAAGTGTTGGAGAAAAATACATCGATAGCTTGACGACATGGTCAGTGCACAACTAGAACACCGACCTTATCCATAATTCTGGTGATCGTGTGAGATCTCTACGCTTATCAGCATTGAACATGATAATGCTGTTGGTCAAGGGGACATGGACTGTCTTTTTGTGATATACTGCACTATTAACAGACAGGAATGTTTTATAGTTAAGAGCTGACATCACATCACCCTAAATTCCCATAAGCGTCCTGTTATCATTTTCAGAGCCAGCAATTGGTTCCAGTACTACCAGAGCAACAGAAGTTTTATTTAATTAAATAAATGTGTGTCTCGTCTGTTCCTGGAGAGGCGAGTCACCATCAAATACTCTAGTCACTCCCCCAGTTTCGTCCCTTTTTAATACCGTAATGGTATTTTCACTTTTCCGCGCTACGACCAAAGTGATTTGTCTTGCCGTTACAATTCACTACCAAAATGCACTACAGACACGATCTGCTGCTAAAAAAAAAAAAGGGAGGGGGATGGATGTAGATGGTCTGTAAGATATTCAACACTGAGAGGGGGGGGGGGGGGGGGGGGGGGGGGGGGGGGTGGGGGGGGGGGGGGGGGGGGGGGGGGGGGGAACAGGACGGACTTTTGATCAGGTTGCAGTTGGTGCTTTTAGCAAGTCAACTCTTCGTTGGCTTTTTTTTTGAAAAATGACTACTACTACTACTACTACTACTACTACTACTACTACTACTACTACTACTACTACTACTACTACTACTACTACTACTGCTACTACTACTACTACTACTACTACTACTACTACCACTAACTACTACTACTACTACTACTACTACTACTACTACTACTACTACTATTACTACTACTGCTGCTGCTGCTGCTGCTGCTGCTGCTACTACCATTACCTCCACCAATATTACTACTACTACCACCACCACCGCTGATGCTGCTGCAACTACTATTATATAAAGTCTTTCTCGTATGTTTCGGTATTTAGACTACAACCAGACTCCTGCATGGGAGAGTAACGCTGACCCAGGCCTGATCATAATAACACATTTATCGGACAGCAGCACAAAGCACCACCACCATGTCGACCGCTTACGTCCCCCAGCACCAGAAACTACCCAGCCAGCCTCCAACACAGGCAGGAATACAAAAGGTAATACCAAATACTGAGAAAAAATACAGTTAAAATTTTTTTTTTTAAATTGTGAGCTGTGTGTGTATATTGCTATTGTGTTGACTATTGAGTATTGTTAGTCATAGTGAACATAGTCGGCAATGTTTTCTTGTCCGTTGTTCATTGTTTAGTTTTTTAGCTAGTCCAATTATTTCAATTAATAGATAGGCTAAATTTATTTTCTTGAAAATTCGCACAAATGAATATATGCACTGTGTTCAAATTAAGTGGCTGTGTGTATTATTATTATTATTATGTAAATTAAATATCAGCTTTGAATATCATGATCTGCTAGACAATGAATGAAGACCTTTCGTTCGATCAAAATCAAAAGGAGGATGGCCATATATATAGCAGTTACAACATTGTTGGCATTATCATTAGCCCTCTGGAGGCAGAGACTTTTTTGGAGTTTCAGTGCCAAAAAATGGAAGCCTTCAGGAAGGGATTCTCATAGTTTATACACAAAAAATTATACAAAATAAAGGGCTGTCCTCCAAATAACGGTCATAAATTATCAAGGCCGAAAATATACCCTAACAGGGCCTCAGTTACATGTAAATTGCGGACTTCCAGCGACTTAAATTGCGGACTTTCGGCGGCCACCGCCGAGAGTACCCTCCATGCCGATACATGCGGCATGGAGCAGGGCTAAACTAGATGGCTAGGACTCACGAGCAGCAGCTACCGCATCTCCTGCAGCTTCCTTAATTTCATCTAGTTTAGCGGCGCAAGAGTACTCTTTTTGGTGGCGGTAGTCGCCGGAAGTCCGCAATTTACATGTGACTGAGGCCCTGTTAGGGTATATTTTCGGCCTTGATAATTTGGGACCGTTATATGGAGGATAGCCAAAAAAAGTGTTATATACATGAATGAACTAACAGAATATTTATAAATCAATCTGGAATCTCAACATTTATTCAGATAAATTATTCTGATTTTTATAATTTATGCAAGCAATTGAAAAAAAAATTGGGAACAAACCTAACTAACCTGAAAAATTAACTATTCTGTTTTGCATAGTTTATGCAAGCATGTTTTTAAAACTTGGGAACAAACATAACCTAAAAAACTTGGGTTAATTTTTTAATGGATGAAACTTGAATAAAACATTTGTTTGGGCAATAAGGCTCATGGAAACACTTCTGGCAATGCGAGAAGCAGTCTGACTGGCTGGTTACAAAAACCTGCCAGCTAATCTCAAGGCTTGTATTACATAGGACCGACCGATCGGCCCAGTTGTCCTTTTGGCTACTTTGTGTCAGGCCGATATTTCGGCCGCGTCTTCTCCAGAGGGTTAAAAGTCTATGGTTACAAGGAAATCAAATAAAGTTAAAATTTTGAGAGCATGTGTTGTCCTTGTAGTTACATTTGCAGATGAGTCATGGACTATTTTCTGATCCTAAAGAAAGACAATAAGTGCTTTTGAGCTGAAATGCTATAGAAAGATTGTCAGAATACCTTGGACAAAGAAGGAAATAAATACTGACATTCTACAAGATCTGAACATCAAGGAAGATTGGCTAATAAACTGCATCTTGTCTCAGAAGCTGAAATATTTTGGTCATATCATGTGCCACAGTGGAGTAAAAAAAAAAATAGAATAAGACATGGTACCAGAAAGGAGGGGCAGGGACCAACCAACATGAAGGTGGGCACAGGATATAAGTAACTGCTTAGATAAGAAAGTGCGGGAAAACTGGTGAGAGACCAAATTTCTTTTCAGGCAGACTTTGATGAGGACGACGTCCTACAAAGGACCTGCTACATGAAGATGATGATGATGGATATGTTAATGGAGACTGTTCAATAGAAATTAAAAGGAGGATGGCCATAGCAATGCAGAGATTGAACAGCCTTGAAATTGAAATTTGAGAGCATGCATCTTCCCTGTGGCTACATACGGATGTGAGTCGTGGACTATCTCTCAGTCCTTAAGAAATAGAGTAGGGGCTTTTGAGCTGAAATGCTATAGAAAGATTCTCAGAATATCTTGGACAAAGAAAATGAGAAATAATGACATCTTAAAAGATCTGAACATCAAGGAAGATTGGCTAATAAACAGCATCATTTCTCAAAAGCTGAAATATTTTGGTCATATCAAGCGCAAAGACAGATTGGAAAAAATAATAGCAGAAGGCATGGTACCAGGAAGGAGGGGCAGGGGCTGACCAACACGAAGATGGGCACAGGACATAAGTGACTCCTTGAGTATGAAAGTACATGAGGCAGGAGAGCTGGCGAAAGATCGACGTTCTGCAAAGGACCTGCTACATGATGAGATGTAGGGAATATGTTAATTTGAGTTAAGACGTGGGTGATATAATAATTTGTGTTAATTTGACTCTGTACATTTACGGCTGATGTACTGATCTGACTTTATGTGGATGAAATCCTAATTTGATTCTCTGTTTGTGGAGGACTGCTCATTTTCTATTTTCACTTTGTCTAACGATTCATCATACCATTTTGAAGTGAACATTTGACCATTTCCGTCCTAGATTCTCGATGAGAACACACACCTGATACAGACAATCAGTGATTTCCAGATGAAAGGCAAGAGCAATGAGTGCATCCAGTGAGTACCTGTGTTGTTTTATCTTTTGAGAGCTCCGTTGTATTGAACTGTTCACTTCTTTGTTGACTAATCATCGTCCTGGTTATGCCATTAAACATTTGACAGTGATTGCTAAGAACATCTTCCATGGTGAATTACAGATGCGTAGAAGATTTAAAGATTCCCAGAATACCATGGACAAAAAAGAACTTAAAACCTAATGTCACAAAAGATCTGAACTTCAAGGAAGATTGGCTGATAAACAGCATCTTGTCTCAGAAACTGAAATATTTGTGCCACATCAAGTGCAACAAGGAAAAAGGAGCAGGGGCCGACTGGCATGAAGAAAGTGCACAAGGCAGAGGAGCTGGTGAGAGACTGAGTTTCTTTCAGGCAGACTGTGATGAGAGCGATGTTCTGCAAAAGACCTGCTACATGATGAAAAGATGTTGCGACCTCTACTACAATATAAAGGTGTAAGTTAGCGGCACATGAATGATACAGGTATTGTGGTGGACTTCTGGAAACATAACGTTATCTTGTTTTTGGTCTTCTATGTGCTCTATGTCCACCTTTTTTTTGGGTGTATGCCTTGTATGGCTTCACAAGGCTAACTCTCAAAGTGGGTAAACCATTTGATTTGTTGTCTTCTTTTATGTAAATTATAATTGGTTCTGTGCCATTGTTTTGCTTATATGACTTCATTCCTTATTTCATCTCTTCTGGTCACTCCTGCAGCCATTAAATGTATTTATATTTATTATAATTGATCTGTTTCTATTGCAGGTACCAGCAGCTTCTACATCGTAACCTGGTCTACTTGGCCAATCTGGCAGACTCCAGCACAAATGTTCATGCACTGCTGCCTGTATGTTATTTTCTTTGTTTTCTTCATTACAATATATTAAAGGTTAAAGTCGAGATGATCAACTTCATTAAACTGGGTTAAACCGGCTAGCCACCTGCCGAGAGTGCCGCACAAACACAAACATCACTTTGGCGACGATTCCCGGGGGTTTGTGGACAAATTGCACCCTTGAACTGAAAAGAAACCTTTAAATTAACCTTTGGAGCACAGAGCAGACGGCTTGAACACTTCACCACAGAGTCCTAGGGGAGCTGTGGTAGTATAGTGGCTAGAGGCTTGCCTGCCATGCAGAAGGTCTCACGATCAAATCCACATAGAGCGAGTTATTAAAAAAAATGGACCCAGGAACCCACGATTTAAAATTGGCTGGCTTGATGTTGACCCACCCACCCATCAAGTGCCGTTTGGTCTATAAAAATATAGATCTAGCAGCTACAACAGGGTTGTTCAAATAGGTTGACTCAGAGGCCACCATTTTGAAAATGGAAATTATCAAAGGCCTCTGCCCGAACCCCAGTACAAAAAGATCATTAGTAATGGCAGCTGACAATGTTCCGCAAGCCATTTGCTAAGCCTCCGGGCCACCAGATGAATAGCTCTGCTCTACAGTATACCTAAGGCAAGCACAGGGACCTTCACTTTACTGTATTAATGGTGTGTTTAAAACCCATGGATTACCTAGTCCCATAAGGGAAGCAAAAGAATAGTAACACTGTAATCTACTGTAGATGTAAATAAAATAAGATTAAAGAATGTTGACATGGAGGTTGGCTCTCTCATCTTACTGAAACTTAAGCCGCAAAATCCAAACCACTCACTCAGTAGGCATTCACTAGACCTGGCTAAAGCTGTGACAGTTAAAGTGAACTATCCAGCTTTGTGCAAACAAAAATAACATATGGTAAATTTGAAACTTCTATGGTAATCACATGGCTAATCTTGAATTTACAGTGGTGAGGTGTAATTAAACTAAAGATTTGTGGTTTGTGTAGTTCAGTTAGAAAAACGTGATAAATTATGCAGTGTATTGTTTGTGTCAGCATTATGTAAATCATGACCAGGTCTACAAATAGCTAGGCATAAATTGGTTGAGAACCTAGGTTCCATTGGGAGTTAAAAACCGGGAGAAAAGAATGACATATGTGTATAATTGATTGTGGCTTGTCATTAGGATTTTCTAAAATGGTTGAGGTTATTTGCCAAAGTGATCACCACTTAGTGTACAAGCTAGATTAAAGATTATAACCTTTCCTTTCCACTGCTGATTTTGTAGTAAAGAGGGGCAGTTGTCTGATGATTAGAAAACTGAGCTTTTGTTCAGGAAACCCAAGTTCGAAGGCTTAGTAAGCGGTTACTTATACTTGACTTACTTAAAAGCAATGTTTCCCCATTGTAAATTTGAACAAAGAAGACACAGATAGATTGAATCTTTCTTGATTCGTCACATGCGCCCGGAATTCTGTAAACAGAAAGATATGGTTCTGTCTTTACGGCTGTCCTGGTAAAACAGGCAGTCATGTTTGATCATTGTTGAAATTGTACTTCAGTTATAAAGGATTCACTTATCTGCTTCATTTATGTAATTGTTATTGTAGTATGCACCTGGCGAAATAAGCGAGGCAATAAATTGTGCAATCTATTGTTTGTGTCTTCCTTGTTCAAATTTACTTACTTAGTCGATCCTCTTCTACCTTGATGTTTAGAGGTTTGCCAAGAGATCACCAGACTGTCAGGAGTTTTCTTTTTGGCATTGTTCTATTCCAGTCCTCTGTCTGTCAGAGACTGTTGAATTTTGTGTTCCCAGCAAACCCCTGGGTCATTCTGGAGGTTTGGTTCTCTGACTCCTGACCTCCCATGCCTGCATTTATGGCTGATTCCCTCCCGTTCTGCCTACATGTCTAAACCATCATAAGTTTTACTGATCTACTCACGTTTGTAAGGCCTGGGTTTCAGGATCATGATGTATTGTCTGGTTGCAAACTTTCTTCCTGGAACATGTTTACTGGGGGAGGGTGCAACAAGTTTTTTAACCTGCACTGTTTTTTAACCTCATTGTTTTCTCCATAAAAAGTCCCTGTGGCTGCTTGACTAGAAAATAATAATCATTATCATCAAATGCCTTGCCAGCTGGCTTAGGCGTTCATGCATCTCCACAGATCTCAGTCCTTGGTGTTCTGGATCAGTTCCACTGATGATATTCATTCATGCCACTGTCTGAAGTCATCCACCATCATTTCTCTTTGTCTGCCTCTGCCTCTTCTACCAGTGATCATTCCAGTTGTCACGATATTGTCCAGTGCTCTTTTTCTCATCACATGACCCAAAAAAAAAACTTTGCTTGTCTCCTTCTTATTGTTGTATTTAATGTTCTACTTTCATTAGCCATTTCCAGGCAATAATTGTTATTATTTATTCTGGTAGTCAAAGGTATTCGCAACATAGAAAATAATTGGTTTGTAAATATATTGATAAAATAAAAAATAAAATTTTTTTGGTCAGCACAGTTTGTGGCATACTTTCCTCATTGTTTTATTTTAAAAAAAAACATTTCCATGGCTACTTGACTAGAACAAAATGGGTTTAGAAATAAAGTTTATGGGAAAATAAAGAAAATAGTTTTTGTGTGCTAATCTGCAGTTTTTGGCATACCTCATTTGATGTGTCTGGTATACAAGGAGTTGATGTTGGTATTCTTTCAATCACAGGCTCCTGGAAACCAGATGGGAAGTGCAGCTGTTGGTCAGATGAACCAGATGAGGCCTCCAGGATCTGGTGGACACATGGCTGCAGGTAGGAGTCTCCTTCTTCTGCTGCTTCTTCTTCTTCATCTTCTTCTTTTTCTTCTTCTTTGGCAGTCATTGTCTGCTCTGCTTCTATTCCAGCATGAGGTCATAAACAGGACAGTTTGCTTGAGATCTTCACCTGTCCACCCATAGTTTATCTTGTAGGGATGCTTCAGCAGTAAACCACAAATCTCCCCCCCCCCCCCCCCCCCCCCCGCTGTCTTTTCCAGAAGTCAAAACCCTCATTTATAGAAAATTAGAAATATTTGAGAAAACTAACGCAGGTTAATGCCATGAGAAAGATTTTCCTCAAACACCTAAACAGAACAAGTCATAATTTTTCGCCTATGCACTGGACACTGCAGGCTAAAAAAACACTCATACAAATTAGGTATGAGCATGTCTTGCAAGACCTGGCAGATCTGCAAATCATGTGGCCATGCCCAGTTAAACTGACAACTACGCTTTGGGGAAATCTAAGAGACCTTGACATCTCAGTCTGTGGCGCACAGTGGATGGAGTGCATGACCAGAGATCACTGAAGAAGAAGTAGGGACCCTCCTGTGGGCCAGATTTCCTCTCTCTGACTGGCAAAGTCTGGGCATTACTGTAAGACACTCTGTGGAGTTTGCTTTGATGAGCCACAACCACAGGCAGCAGAGTTAGCAAGACCCATTCGATAGAGGAGTGCTCTGAGTTTGCAGTGTACGGTTCTGAGTGTGAACATTTGTCAGACTGCCTTTAATTCCCAGGACTGTACCTGGTACCCATTTGAGGCTGGGTCAACCTCCTGGTAACCAAGGTCATTTTTCAAAGAAATCTGACTTGATGCAGATTTGAACCTACTATCTTCATATGAATGTCTAGCCACTACTGCACGGCTGCTCCCACTTTAAAGTACTAGATAACAAATTCTCACTTACCTTTGTGGATTTCAGGTGTGCATCTGCCTGAAAGGCTAGGAACCAACAGTCTGCATACAAAAAGTCAGATCTGTAAAACGAATGTGCGTGTACGGTGAACGCAAAGATGAAGAAGAAATTCTCTTTTAACTGTAGTACCTGCCATCCTTGTGGGAGTTCCAGGGCGCCTTTCAGGGGGAAAACAAGAATAGAATTATCTCCTCCCTCCAAGGACCTGCTACATATAGGTGATGATGATGGATATGTTAATTTGACTGTCTCCAAAGGGATGTGATAAAGTGGATGATGTATTAATTTGTGGTTATTCGACTCCGTACGTTTGTGGCTGATGTACTGATCTGACTTTCTGTGGATGACTGCTCATTTTCTATGTCAGCTATGTCTAACGACTCATCATACTATTTTGAAATGAACATTTGACCATTGCAGACCTGGATTATCCCCCCCCCCCCCCCCCCTCCCGCCCTAATCAGCAAAATGACTAATTGTGAGTTTTGCTGAAACTGGATGTGTTAGGTTGGAAGATGCTTAGCTGTAACCGCAACCAAGCGTGCTAACTGCTCTTTTAATGACGGATACAGAAAAGTGATCTGCCTTGAGAATATTGTTACCTTTTTTTCGTTTAAATGTGTCTGACAGGACCAATGAGTAACCAGGGCTATGGGCAACAGCAAGGAAGCTTTGGGGTACAGAAGCAAAGTATGATGGGCCAACAGCCGATGATGTCACAAACCAGCCAATGATGCCTCAGAACCAACCTATGATGTCCCAGAACCAACCAATGATGTCACAGAACCAACCAATGATGTCCCAGAACCAACCAATGATGTCCCAGAACCAACCAATGATGTCGCAGAACCAACCAATGATGTCGCAGAACCAGCCAATGATGGCGCAGCAGCAGCCTATGATATCACAGCAACAGCCAATGATATCACAGAATGGGATGGGCCAGATGTCCCAGAGCAGCATAGGGCAGAGTGTCAGCCCCATGATGCCTCAGCAACAACAGATGATGCAGCAACAACAGCAGCAGCCCATGATGCCACCCCAGCAGCCAATGATGACACAGAACCAGCAGATGATGCCTCAGAGTCAGCCTATGATGTCGCAGCATCCATCCGGCATGGCACAGAGTTCGAACCCTGCGATGATGCCATCTGGGCCTAATCAGATGATGGGTGCTCGGCCAGGTGGTCAGCAGGGTGGCTACCGCAGAGCTCAACCAGGTAATCATTTCAACCTTCTACTTTTAGATAATTCACTATCAGTGTATTGAAACAGCTAGCTCCCCCCCCTACAGCATAAGGCAGTACAATCAGCTGGTTGGTTTGAACAACTGACCATAAGTGCTTCATTCTACTTCTAACTCAAGTCTGAGTCTGAAGTCTCAGCACAGTGCACGAGCTCCGTATCACCGGCGAGAATCCTGAAATACTTTTTATGTGCACAATAATACACACGGGCGTCCAATCTTACTACCCATATACCAGGGAAAAATTACTAGAACTGCATGTGAAAAAGTCCCGGCCTGAACCCGGGACTCCAACACCTGAGACGGACACCACCCCCACCCCCCAAATAAACAGTCAGCACAAAGAAGCATCTCATACAAAGGATTTACATTCCCACCCCATGCTACTACAAGTGCCAGACGTGGTCACTGACAACAAACCAGAAAACAAACTATTAACCATGAAAATAAGATGTCTGAGAAAGGCTGCAGGAGTGACCACAAGAGATTAGGTACGAGGGCACAGAACCAATTCTAAATTACTTGGAAGTGCCACTGGCATGGAAAGAGTGTTTTACCTTTAGTTACCCACCAAACAATGTGCATCATCACCAATGTGACAGCAGCCAAAGAAAGGCCCTTTACTTTTGCTATATAATAACACAAACAGCTCTTGTTACAGCATAGCAACCCTTGTGGGTTTGGGGCCCCATTGTGGGGAGACAAGAATAGACCCACTGCCACTCCAATAAACATGACGTAAGAGTCTACTTATTGAGAGCTTCCTTCGAAGTCGGAGTGCATCTGCCCAAGTGGGAAGGAACAACCAGCTGCACACAAATAAGCCAGTAAAACAGATGTACGCACAAACTCAGGCCCTGGCATAAAGCCAAAGTCTAAATGGACGAGCAACCAGGACCTAACATCAAAACTTACAGCCAGTGAACAAAGAAAAAGAAGAAGTTACAGCTACAAGTACACATTATGGAATTGGTATCATGGCTTTAAAAACAGTGATACTAAAGACAGTTTTTTTTTCTGCAGGTCCTCCATACACCAGTCAGCAAGGATACCCTCAGCAGCAGCAGCAGCAACAACAGCAGCAGTTCAGTGCACAGCAAGGACAGCAGCAAGGATACTCTCAGCCAGTACCAGCTGCTGCCTCGCAGCCGGGCCAGTTTATGAATCAGCAGAGCCCTGGCACCCCTCGAGGCTATGCCCCCTACAACAGGCAGCAGGCCATGATGGGGCAGCAGCAGCAGCAAGGCACCATGGCTGGAGGGCAGACCGGGGCACCTCAGATTGGCATGCAGGGAAACATGACCGGACAGATGGCTCAGCAAGGCAGTATGGGAGGCCAACAAGGGGACATGGGCCAGAAGCCGATGACCAGCACACAGGGAAGCATGAGTGGCCAGATGACCAGCTCTCAGGAAATGGCCGGGCAGATGGGTGGGATGCAGGGGCAGATGAGCGCTGGTCCTCAAGGAGGCATGAGTTCCCCCATGGGGGTATCTCAGGGGGGAATGCCTAATCCGATGGGTGTTCAGGGCGGTATGCCAAACCAGAACCAGATGGGAGGACAAGGCGGCCAGATGGGTCACATGCAAAGCAGCATGGGTGGGCAACTGGGCACCTCTCAGGGCACCATGCCTAATCAGATGTCAGGGCAACAAGGTACAGTAAGCCAAAGTCAGATACCCCAAAATAGCATGGGTCAGGGTCAGATGGGTGGCCAGATGCAAGGCGGCTATGGAGGTTATAATCAAGGACAGTATTAGAATTCAAGTATGCCCCAACTTCAGTCTTCTTACAATATCGGGTTTTAAAAAAAAGTGGGTGCTTTATTAATATCCTACCCCAGACAGGGGGGACAGGTCACGGGACAGTCAAATATTTCAGGGGGTGGTAGATAGGCTGCATGCAGTTGTGGGACCTAGGCTGCACTCTTGTGGGATGTAGGTGGGTTGGGGTTAGGGTCATTAAAAGCATCAGAAAGCTGGGAAACCTAGTCTTACCACCCTCTAAAATGTTGCGGACTGTCCTGTGACATCATCTGGGGTAGGATATTACCCCCCCCCCCCCCCCCCCAAAGTCCTACATGTGGTTATTTAAGGTAGATTTTTATATAAGTGTAAGTGGTCCCATGGTTTTGTGGTTAGTGAATTCATTTGACCTTTTCTTCTGGCGATCGCAGTCTGATTTACACCAACAGACAAGTTAGTATAATAAAATTGGCTGTTTTTTTAGGAGCTCCATTTTAGTTTCTAAACAACTGTGAGTGCAGTGTTGACTCACTGGGTCAGTATTCCCTTCTTAATGGGCTGTACTCGGCACATTCTTGCGGGACATCTTCTGCAGTTTTGCACATGGACACAGTGGTGACCTACTTAGCTGAAGCCTGTGCATATGCTTGTTAATTTTGTTATAGCCTGTCCTGAGTCTTGGAAGATGTTCACTGGCCAAGCTGGTCAAGTAAGTAATACATTTAACAATTTCATGATCCATATGTAATGGTTTCTTTTTTTGTGTCGTGATAGACATTGGTTTATTTTAAAAAAAAATAATTCTTGTGGTTTTTGGACACTATTACGAGAGTCATACTGTGGAAGAGATTGAGGTTTTACGTGTAATATCCCAAAAGAAAGCAGTGGTTACGCTGTAAGCAAAAGGCCCTTTTCCATGCCAACAGGCGTATTGGCATATAGGGCTAGATCTATATTTTATAGACCTATCAGCACTGGGTGGGAGATGTGGTCAGCATCACGCCGGTCACCTTTACTTCCCAGGGTTTTACCTGGTACCCTTTTAAGGCTGGGTCGACCTGAGAGCCGAGTAAAAAAAAAAAAGTTTGGCTCCACGAAGACCTAAACCCATGACCTTTAGATCTGCAGGCGAGTGTTTAGCCACTACACCATGCCGGCTGTCACTGTAGCTAGCATTTGTTGGGAAGACGGCACATAATTTTTCTTGTTGTTAGTGATCTAGGCCTGACTAAAATTGGTATCAGGAATTGCACTGAGAACTAACAGTCAGTTGTATGATTTTGACCGCATCACCCATCTGGTGCCAGTTTGTCTATAAACAGTATGTCTGTGGTGCCCTGTGAGCCACTGTGGTCATTTTCCTCTCCTTCTTAGCGTTCACCAGCGGACAGTTATGGTTGTTCCTCCACTCTTGAACTTTGGTCTGTGCGCAGATCTGGCTTATTTGTATGGAGACTTGTTTCTTTGGCTCTCGGGCAGATGTGCTCAGACTTTAAAAGAAGCTCCCCTAATTAGTTGTCTCCTACGACATATTTATAGGGGCAGGTGACCTACTTTTTGTTCTGCATGAGTTTACAGCAAGTGAACGAACAAAAAAAAGTACAAATTTTATTTTCAAAGAATTAAGAAATTGGCACAAATATTCTGCCCTTCTAGTCTCCGTCCTTTCATCCATCATTTCATTCAGTCATCAGGTAATAGAAATAGAACACTAAGATGAAGAAAATTCTCTTTTCCTTTGGTAAATATTTAAATCTGTTCAGTATGTTTCAGTATTCCTGACTATTTTTTAATTTCTTTAAAATGTTTTCACTGCAAAAATGTAGCACTGTTTAGAGCAGTGTAGGACATGGTTCTGAATGAACAAATGTAGCACTGTTTAGAGCAGTGTAGGACATGGTTCTGAATGAACAAATGTGGCATGGGAGGACACCAAGCATCAGCACGCCACTATTGCAGGGACCTACATGGCTATACTGTCCAAGATATATACAGGAGTGCGAGGAAATAAAAGAGCAGATTTTCTGGCTACAAAAGTGATAGCAATGGAACACTCAGACTGGACAAAGGAGATTCTAATTTTTCTAATTCTCTTACATTGACCACTTTCAGCTAGGTCAGATCACATTTCTGCTCTCTTTCCTGTCTGCTATATTTGTGGTGACGTTTCTGGTCTCGATCTCATTTGGTTTTGAATTGTGTTCAGTATTTGTCGCTTTCTATTTGTTGTGGTTTCCGCTCGATTGTCTGCTTTCGTAATTTGGCTGGCCCTGTGCTGCGCTCCAGATCATTGGATGTTGAATCGATTTTGTGTGGAATTCATTGGCTGTTTGAAGGAGACATTCTTAGGACCATTTATGAATACTGATGGGAGTCATGAGATTAGCTGAAATAACATGTGTAAGAATATGGGAGAAATAATGACATCTTGAAAGATCTGAACATCAGATAAGACTGGCTAATAAAAAGCATCCTGTCTCTGAAGCTGAAATATTTTGGTCGTATCAAGCGCCACGACGGATTGGACAAAATTACAGCCGAAGGCATGGTACCAGGAAGGAGGGGCAGGGGCTGACCAACATGAAGATGGGCCCTATGGGTATTCCCAGTGTTCCGTGATGTCATTTCTCAAATCAGTAACCCTTACAGGGGAATCTTGAGACTGAACTATTAGGGCCACATGGTTAGTGCAGTAGTTGGCATGCACTATGCAGGTTGGGGGGGGGGGGGGGGGGGAGTATGTAAGGATCCTTTGTGTGCATTTTCCAATACATTGTAAAAGTTGGTGTTCATTTCTGTTAGGTTGCTCCTGATGATGTCGATCCATCTCTTGCGTGGTCTTCCCCTTGGTCTGTGTTCATTATATTTCTTCAGCGTGGCTCTCTGTGGCAGTTGGTACCAGGTCATTTTCATCAGGTGGCCAAACCTCATTTTTTGTTTTTTAATGAACTGTATGACTGGTCTTTTTCTAATTTCTTCATTCCTGATTTTATCTCTTCTTATCACACCAGCAGCTCTCCTAAGACATCTCATCTCTGTTGTTAAGATCTTCAGCTCATTACTTGTGGTAAAGGTCCATGTTTGGCACTGGTAGCACGATGTCAGCCAAAAAATGGTTCTTATGAGATTTGCTTTGGTTGACAGTGGTATCTTTCTTTGCATCAAAAGCGGTGTTAATTGTCCCATAAACTGATTTGCTTTCACACATCGTATGTTGATTTCTCTATCCATTCTTCCATCTGAGGTGAAAAATGACCCTAGATATTCAAATTCGCTCAGTTGTTTTATTTCTGTGTAACTGGTATACAATTTGTCGCATTTGTTGGGAGACTGAACACATCAGGGTTTACCAAAAGAGCAATGATATTTGATTCTGTAAATGTTCAGTGTCTGTGTTTATGTGAATGTATTCTGTATAAATGTTAGGGCATGTTTCGTTGTTGTACTGCTTACCTTTCATGTACCAATAAATACAATAAAATAAAAGACCTATGTATTTTTCTGTTGATGTATGAATGAATGGATCCAGCTTGGACATCACTGCACTTGGGACATTCCTACTTGTGCTCCATCTCCTTCTTCAGTAGTCCACAGAGAGTCGACATGATAATTGTACCAGCTGCAACCTGATTATCGGCTGCCTTTCCCTCCCCCTGTGTTGGATATCTTCTAGAACCCCTTGTCCCCCTATGTTGAATTAGTCTTTCAGTGTATGAATTCTCTGTCTGTTTTGTTGCACTATCCATTCAATCCTATAGAGCCTTCTCTACATCTTTTTGTTTTTTCTATTCATAAAGTAGTTCACTGCCCAGAAGAGTGGCAGCAGCCAGTCTGTCAGTCTGCTCATTACTCTGCACACCAAAATATCAAGGACAGAAAATCTGTTATGTGCTCCTTCTTCTTCTTCTTCTTGTTCACCGGCTGTGAATTCCGGCGGTAAGTCGCGGTTGTTCGTCCAAAATAGACTTTTGGCTTTTACCTTGACCTGAGTTTTGCGTGTACATCCGTTTTACTGGCTTTTTTGTTCGCAGTTCTCGTTCCCCGCCTCTCCGGCAGATGTACTCTGACTTCGGAGGAAATGTGCTGGTTGTCAGCACTTGAAGACGATTGTCAGATCTCAGGATGTTTGCATAATGTTTATTATTATGGCCCGTTAACGACGTCTTATTTCGGAAACTGAAGAGGATGCAGATGTGCTGAAGCACACATGGTGAGGCACCAGGGTTTGAGCTCAAGGTCTATCGACACCTCTCCACAGTCATCCTAGAAACAGGTTCCCAACTGAGAGCCTGGTCAATGTAGATAAAATCCATATTTCCTTCGAAGTTGGAGTGCATCTGCCTGACAGGCAAAGAAACCAACAGTCTGCAAACAATTAAACCATACATGTCAAAAGGATTTGCATGCAGAACTTAAATCCTGGAACAAAAGCAAAGTTTGGAAGTGGTCAAATAAACAGGACTTTGTGTAAGAGTTTATAACACTGATCATCCTCTTGCGGGATGCAATTTTCTGTTATTTTGAACCCCCACTCTGGCTCTTGTCAGGGGCCGCAATATAGCTCGGCCATAACTATGGTTTAATAGCTGAGCGCGGTTTCAGGGACCTCTCCACAGGTGATCCTCATCCACATGGTGGCACTTTGTGTCATCGGGTGTTTATCGCTTGTATGATGTCCTAGTGGGGTAAAATGTACTACTACTGTAAGAGTTTTACAGCGGGTAAACCTGATGAAGGGGGAAACTGTTGTATATGGTGTGTTTTAAAATGACTAGACTTTTTTAAATGAATTATTTGCACACCATAGTTAAAATTTGTGACATTAAAGAGCTTCTGCATCGACACAGAATGACAGTAGCCATTGCTGTCCATCAAGCAATGGATCACAAACTGTTCCTTCCCACAACGCTTATTGGCAGAAGTGGAAACTAATGAATTCAATTTGTGTATTACATCATATTTAAAGTGCCATATAACCGTTAGTTTAGAATGTCACTGCTGAGTGCCGGTGTTTTAGTAACTGATCTTAGCTATAATGATGTTGATTATTGAAACAAGTATTTTTAGTTGGGCATGTGTTCCTTTATGGCGGCTGGTATTGGAATGTGGTTGTTCAATTTATGATGCCATTTTCTAATACCGTTAGCAATTTAACCAGTAGAATCGATTGTGAATAGAAAGAGAATAGGGGCTATTGAACTGAAATGCTACAGTAAGATTCTCAGAATGTCTTGGACAAAGAAGAGGAGAAATACTGACATCTTAAAAGATCTGAACATCAAGGAAGATTGGCTAATAAACAGCATCCTTTCTCTGAAGCTGAAATATTTTGGTCATATCAAGCGCCACGATGGATTGGAAGAAAAAAAATAGCAGAAGACATGGTACCAGGAAGGAGGGGCAGGGGCCGACCAACATGAAGATGGGCACAGGATATAAGTGACTCCTTGAGTATGAAAGTACATGAGGCAGGACAGCTGGCGAGAGACCGAGTTTATTTCTTCTTTTGTTCTCTCACTGATACCAGATTGTAGCCCAGTTTTGTGGTTTTCTCATCTCACTGATACCAGATTGTAGCCCAGTTTTGTGGTTTTCTCATCTCACTGATAACTGATTGTAGCCCAGTTTTGTGGTTTTCTCATCTCACTGATAACTGATTGTAGCCCAGTGTTGTGGTTTTCTCATCTCACTGATAACTGATTGTAGCCCAGTGTTGTTGTTTTCTCATCTCACTGATAACAGTTTGTAGCCCAGTGTTGTTGTTTTCTCATCTCACTGATAACATGTTGTAGCCCAGTTTTGTTGTTTTCTCATCTCACTGATAACATGGTGTAGCCCAGTGTTGTCGTTTTCTCATCTCACTGATAACATGTTGTAGCCCAGTTTTGTTGTTTTCTCATCTCACTGATAACATGTTGTAGCCCAGTTTTGTTGTTTTCTCATCTCACTGATAACAGTTTGTAGCCCAGTGTTGTTGTTTTCTCATCTCACTGATAACATGGTGTAGCTCAGTTTTGTTGTTTTCTCATCTCACTGACAACATGTTGTAGCCCAGTGTTGTTGTTTTCTCGTCTCGCTGATAGCAGGTTGTAGCCCAGTGTCGTGGTTTTCTCATCTCACTGATACCAGGTTGTAGCCCAGTGTCGTGGTTTTCTCATCTCGCTGATACCAGGTTGTAGCCCAGTGTTGTGGTTTTCTCTTCTTAATCACAACAGACAGTGGCCCAGTTTTGTGGATTTCTGTATTTGTCTTGCGCCGCTTGGGTGATGGATTTGTTCATCTTTTTGCAGGTTTCACCTACACCATTTTTCCATTTCTTTCTTGGTCTTCCTCTCGTCTTCTTCCCAGATGTTCTGCTGTAAAAAATCTTATGCAGTTTGGTCTGGCTGCATTCTACGAGATGACTGAACTGTTTCATTCTTTGTCAGTATAATCCAGACATGGTCTGTTTTTAAACTTTCTCTCAAATGCTGGTATTCACAACCCTGTCCCTTCTTAGATTGTTCGTGACCTTACGGAAACAGCGCATTTCACATGTAGTTATTTCCTGTTCTAGTGCCCTATTCATTGTCCATATTCACCTTTAATAACATAAAGTAGTGATGAAGATGCTATTAATAATTGGCTGTTTTGTTGGAAGGAAGACATTTGGGTGTCTAAGCAGTGAGGCTAACTGGTAGGTGACAGCATTTGCTGCATGATGAGGTGAATGTTAGTGTCTGATTCAAACTAACAACCTGTGAAATGAGTTTAAAGCCGATGAACGCGACACAAGAAGAACGGAATGGAGAAATCGACAGTGGGCAATCTGTTATGAACAAACGATACAAAAAGATAATGATTATCGCATACAGACCTCTTGGATGCAGCGGAGTCTACCAAGACACACATGTACACAGTAGAGTTGGCGCAGAACACACGCTCTTTGAAACAGATAAGTATAAAAAATAATAAGATATCAAAGTACTGTAAATATGTTTATTGACATGCATGTTATATTATAAATATAACTTTATTATGATAAATAAATATATATAATATTTTTTGTATATAGATAGATTATAAAGCATAGATACCAGTAGTAACAGCGGTTTTTGAACTTCACAAACAAGCACAACAAATAATAATGATACTTTGTACACTGTGAATACAATATTGCTAGCAGTAGTCGACTTCTTCTTCTTCTTCAGCATTCCGAGCCCTTAAGGTTCATTGCTGCAGATATCATCCGCCTCCATTCATCTCTGTGGTTGGCCTTCTCTTTCTAGTTGGTAACACCAAGTGTATGCAGGTCTGTCTGGACGTTATCTCTCCATCGTCTTCGCGGTCTGCCTTGTGGCTTATGACCATTCAACTCCCTTGTGTATGGTGTTTTTACTTCCCTGCCATCTGACATTCTCTCAATATGCCCAAACCATTTAAGTCTATTAGCTCTCCTGATGCCAGTGATCAATGACGATTTAAACAGAATATGAATTTTATTGTTGCTTCTCGCTCTCCATTCCCCGCTGTTTGCATCTTTAATGGGTCCAAAGATTCGCTGTAGGACATTGTTTACAAAAACCTGTTGTAAGGCTTCATCTCTTATTTGCGCCCCAATTTCTATAACCATATAAAACGACTGGTCTTATCAACGCTTTATATATTTTGATCTTGGTGTAGTCGACTAGGTCTAAAAATATTGGTTGCCTGGAGACAATAGGATCCCATCCATAACTACTGGGGAAATAGAGACAAAGGGGGTCCACCCACAACTGTAAGGAAAATGAAATAAGAAAGGTCATCCATCTACAAGGGAAAGGTCGCCCATCCATAACCACAAGTGAACTAAAGAGAAAGGAGGTCCACACAAAACTACAAGAGGATGAGGCCCACCACAACTACAAGAGAATGAGGCTCACCACAACTACAAGAAAAATGGGTCCACCAACAACCAAAAGGAGAAAAAAAAAAGGGGGGGGGGGGCTCCACCATCAACTACAAGAGAAAGGAGTTTCCATACAACTACAATGGAAAAAGAGAAAGGAGTCCACCCATACCCACAATGGAAAGAGAGAAAGGGGTCTACCCAAAACTTCAAGGAAAGAGAGAAAAGGGGTCCAACAATAAAAAAAGTAAAAGAGAAAGGGGATCTGACTACAAGGGAAAGGGGACCCATCCATAACTACAAGCGAACTAGAGAGAAAGGAGGTCCATCACAACTATAAGAGAAAGGGCTCCACCCACAACTACAAGAGTAAGGTGGTCTACCCACAACTACAATAGAAAGGGGTCCACCCACAACTACAAGAGAAAGGGGTCTACCCATAACTACAATAGAAATGGGTCCACCCACAACTACAAGAGAAAGGAGGTCCACCACAACTACAAGAGAAAGGAGGTCCACCACAACTACAAGAGAAAGGGGTGCACCCACAACTAAAAGAGAAAGGAGGTCCACCACAACTACAAGAGAAAGGGGTCCACCCACAACCACAAGAGAAAGGGGATCTACCCACAACTATAATAGAAAGGGGTCTACCCACAACTACAAGAGAAAGGGAGTCTACATACAAACTACTATAGCAGGAGAGAAAGGGGTCTACTCACAACTACAATAGATAGAGAGAAAGGGTTCCACCTACAACTTTTAGGGAAAGAGAGTTGCGGCTCAATTTGGCTTTATGAAATGGGATCGCGACTCGAAAAAGGCTAGAAACCGCTGACTTCGTGAATTCTGTGTTGCTATGTCGATGTGCTTTGTGCTGACTAAAGAGAGAAAGATAAAGATTGACCAATGACCTAATTAAAGAAGATGGTAATGATAACGAAGAAGCTGCTGTTGATGACGAAAAGAGACAATTTGTATATTTATTTAAAGCACATGTATACAATAACTTAGTCTTTCCTCTTGAGCCTAAGGTGGCGCATAGGACAGAAGTCATAGCTCTCCATGTCTGCGGTTCGTTGCCACCTGATGATTAGTTGAGCCTTCGCTGATGATGGTACTATGCAGAGTCTCTCTTGATCTTTCCGGTTTTCTGTTCTCTACCGATGTCCAAATAAGGGCCTGATGGGGCAGTCTTATCTTATTTATTTTGAGTGCATGGCCGATGTAGTTTAAGCGGCGCTTTCTTATAAAATTGGATACATTGTCTTGCTTGGTCTCTTGTCTTATTTTGCGTATTAGATCTGAAATCTGTTCAGTGGAGATTCAGTATTCTTCCAAGACATCTGCTCTCAAAATAGTCAATTTTTTTTTTAAATCAAGAGCTTCTGCAGAGATATAATTCTGGAAATCTACTTAACAACACATACTAAATGTAAGCAAGACATTTGGCAGCAATATCTTAGATGGCAAGCCTTGTCCATTTGTCCCCTCCAGACTGATATCTCAAGTGATTACCAGGACTGCGACTTCGAGAGTCCTTCGTGGATTGCAGTCCAACAGGACCAATCCTAGAACCCCGTTCAAGCTCCTAGTTAAGCAACTTGCAGAAAGCCTTTCTGTCTAAAAACTTAGGTTAAAAAAAAAAAAAAAAACCATTTCCTCCGTTATCTGGCTGACGTATTGGAAAGAATATTTAACAGTCTTTGAACAATGGTGAGCCTGCTGCCCGTCAGTTTCATACGTTCGATTTATTAGAACCCCGTCGTCCCTAAGCGTTAAAAATAAACTGCGTTCAAATAACGAGTTCGGGCCCAGAAAGAGAGTGACTTCTCTTCCTATTGAAGCCTCGTTCTGTCTATATTGCGGAGGTGTCACATGACACGCTTAGTGACCGCCTACCAACACGTAGTATTGTAGTCGTTGTTGGCACCATTAACGCGTGTTCTATATTCAACGTTGTGGTCGCTTTTAACGGTCCCAAACATGCAGAACTGGACCTAACCAACCCCCCTATACCAGAGCCTCAGCCTAGGTCCCACGAGTGCATGAGGACATGGTCGCCGACTGTGTGCAATATATATTATTAGTCAAACAAAGATCAAAGGGATTCGCCGCTTCAAGAAAAAAGCAGCATCTGCAATATTAAAAAATATATAACCATAAGGACATTGGAAATCTAAATCTACACGCTAAAATTCGTGTTGATCAAATACTTTTCGAGATATTTGTTAACTAGAAAGGCTTGAGTTTTGAAACGCACTATAGGCTACCCCCTTTAAAAAAAAAAAAAAAATTACACAGTCCATCTAGATTATGGGAATATCTCCGCATATATGCAAAGTAAAAAAAAAAAAAACACATTCGATTGAGATGTGAGGTCAGACAGTTAGGCAATGCATGGATCCACCGTGAACAATATTGACGCTGTGTTGCATAATTGCTGCCTGGCCTCACGCAGGGGACGGTACTCCTCTGTAGAAGGGAGATAACAAAAATTACAAACACTAGTACCGTCACTTTCTTCTTCTTCTTTTTCTTCTTCTTCTTCCCTTTCTTCTTCTTCTTCTTCCTTTTCTTCTTCCTTCTTCTTCTTCTTTTTTTTTCTCTTCTTCTTGTGTCATGCTCTCACTTAGCCTCTCTTCATTCTCCCACTCCTCTTCCTCTACCACGTTACCATTTAATTTCGTCCTTTTTAGGACGAAATTTTTTGTTATTTGAAGCCCCACCCTGGCTTTTTCCAGGGGCCGCAATATAGGCAGGCCATAAATATGGCCAAATGTCTGAACGCGGTTTCTGGGACCTCTCCACGGCGATCCTCATCCACATGGTGGCACTTTGTGTCATCGGGTGTTTATCGCTTGTGTGATGTCCTGGTGGGGTAGAAAGTCAGTCAGTCAGTCAGTACGATTTTTAACCAACCCACACCAAGACTCAAATCTAAGTGACTTCGTTACAACCCCACCACAGAGCGATAAACACCCAGTGACACAAAGTGCCACCATGCGGATGAGGATCACCCGTGGAGAGGTCCCGGAAACCGCTTTTAACAGTCAGGCTACATTGCGGCCCCAGGCAACAGCCAGGGTTGGACTTAGAAATAACGAAAAATTGCACCCACAGGGGGGAACTCGAACCACTAAAATCTTCACTAGATTTTTTCATGACTGATTGAACTTTGCAGCTACAGGATGGTGTATATGTAGACTCATACCAACTCTCTTTAACTGTGTCTTACGATACGAATGGTAGGCAGTAGTTTTATCATTCTCTAATGGGGCTGGTAACAAAGAAACCCAGTAAAAATAAAAACACTTCTCCTCGCTCTGCAGTGATGAAGCCGTCTGCCTGGCTCTGCTGTGATGAAGCCGTCTGCCTGGCTCTGCTGTGATGAAGCCGTCTGCCTGGCTCTGCTGTGATGAAGCCGTCTGCCTGGCTCTGCTGTGATGAAGCCGTCTGCCTGGCTCTGCTGTGATGAAGCCGTCTGCCTGGCTCTGCTGTGATGAAGCCGTCTGCCTGGCTCTGCTGTGATGAAGCCGTCTGCCTGGCTCTGCTGTGATGAAGCCGTCTGCCTGGCTCTGCTGTGATGAAGTCGTCTGCCTGGCTCTGCTGTGACAAAGTCGTCTGCCTGGCTCTGCTGTGACGAAGTGATGAAGTAGTCTGCCTGGCTCTGCAGTGACGAAGTGATGAAGTAGTCTGCCTGGCTCTGCAGTGATGAAGTAGTCTGCCTGGCTCTGCTGTGATGAAGTAGTCTGCCTGGCTCTGCAGTGATGAAGTAGTCTGCCTGGCTCTGCTGTGATGAAGTGATGAAGTAGTCTGCCTGGCTCTGCTGTGACGAAGTGATGAAGTAGTCTGCCTGGCTCTGCAGTGACGAAGTGATGAAGTAGTCTGCCTGGCTCTGCAGTGATGAAGTAGTCTGCCTGGCTCTGCTGTGATGAAGTAGTCTGCCTGGCTCTGCAGTGATGAAGTAGTCTGCCTGGCTCTGCTGTGATGAAGTGATGAAGTAGTCTGCCTGGCTCTGCTGTGACGAAGTGATGAAGTAGTCTGCCTGGCTCTGCAGTGACGAAGTGATGAAGTAGTCTGCCTGGCTCTGCAGTGATGAAGTAGTCTGCCTGGCTCTGCTGTGATGAAGTAGTCTGCCTGGCTCTGCAGTGATGAAGTAGTCTGCCTGGCTCTGCTGTGATGAAGTGATGAAGTAGTCTGCCTGGCTCTGCTGTGACGAAGTGATGAAGTAGTCTGCCTGGCTCTGCAGTGACGAAGTGATGAAGTAGTCTGCCTGGCTCTGCAGTGATGAAGTGATGAAGCCGTCTGCCTGGCTCTGCAGTGATGAAGTGATGAAGTAGTCTGCCTGGCTCTGCAGTGATGAAGTAGTCTGCCTGGCTCTGCAGTGATGAAGTGATGAAGCCGTCTGCCTGGCTCTGCTGTGATGAAGCCGTCTGCCTGGCTCTGCTGTGATGAAGCCGTCTGCCTGGCTCTGCTGTGATGAAGCCGTCTGCCTGGCTCTGCTGTGATGAAGCCGTCTGCCTGGCTCTGCTGTGATGAAGCCGTCTGCCTGGCTCTGCTGTGATGAAGCCGTCTGCCTGGCTCTGCTGTGATGAAGCCGTCTGCCTGGCTCTGCTGTGATGAAGCCGTCTGCCTGGCTCTGCTGTGATGAAGCCGTCTGCCTGGCTCTGCTGTGATGAAGCCGTCTGCCTGGCTCTGCTGTGATGAAGCCGTCTGCCTGGCTCTGCTGTGATGAAGCCGTCTGCCTGGCTCTGCTGTGATGAAGCCGTCTGCCTGGCTCTGCTGTGATGAAGCCGTCTGCCTGGCTCTGCTGTGATGAAGCCGTCTGCCTGGCTCTGCTGTGATGAAGCCGTCTGCCTGGCTCTGCTGTGATGAAGCCGTCTGCCTGGCTCTGCAGTGATGAAGCCGTCTGCCTGGCTCTGCTGTGATGAAGCCGTCTGCCTGGCTCTGCTGTGATGAAGCCGTCTGCCTGGCTCTGCTGTGATGAAGCCGTCTGCCTGGCTCTGCTGTGATGAAGCCGTCTGCCTGGCTCTGCTGTGATGAAGCCGTCTGCCTCGCGTCCTGAAGGTCGTGGGTTCGTTTTACGGCTGCATCGTTCGGTTTACGAGTGCAAGGTTTTCGGAAATCAACGGAGCTTGGTGAGATTCTCGGGGCACTTGACTAACCGTTCTGCGGAGACCAAGCTACTCGTAAATGGGAGAAAATCTGGTAGGATGAAGTCCACCATCTCGACTTTAACTTTGGGTATAAATGCCTTGTTGGCTCGGCCAGCTGACGTAATCGAGACCATCATATAGACCTGACAGGTGAACATGTGAGATGTTGAGTTAAGTCAAGAACTGACATCATATCATTTGGGACATTCCCATGAATGCCCCGTCGTCATCTTCAGCAGCCAGCGCAGAGTTCCAGTACTGATTGTACCGGTCACAATCTAGTTATTTGTCCGTCTTGCCTTTCCTCTGAGTGTAGTGAGCCGGCAAGCCAGACCCCCTGGTTACACCCAGGTGCCTCATTCTCTTCAGGCCGTATTAATCTTGCTTCTCTACTAATTCTGTTGCTTGTTCCCAAAGGTCCTTGACCACATCTGCTTTCTCTCGCTGAAAATGACGTCAAAGCTTAGAGCACTTGCTCCTTAGCTCCAGCGTCATCTCCGGTGAGATCTTAAATCACTGAGCTCCACATGTGGGTTCCAGAGCCCCATGGAAAAGGGAGGTGGGAGAGAACAGACTCAGTGCACATTAGCAAGCACGTTTCAACAACACAGCGGAAATCCTAGCACTAGAGCTGGCTAGAGAAATGTAACACAACATCAGATAACATTAGTTCTGACTGCCGCCAAGCGGTTTATCTTCACAGATGCGCTTTTAGTGCATCAAGTCTCCAAGAGTGGTAAACTCCCTTACACGAGATCTGCTTTGCAAGGTGGCGTCCCAAATGCCTTCTGTTCTCCAGTGAGTGCCAAACCACTGTGGTGTACCTGGCAACTTCTTCTGTTTCTTTCTTGTTTGTTCACCGAATGTAAACTCCGGCGGAAAGTCCTGGTTGTTCGTCCATTTGAACTTTGGCTTTGTGTTAGGACCTGAATTGTGCTTGTACATCCGTTTTATTGGCTTATTTGTATGCAGTTGTTTTTTTTTTCTCCAGCTAGGACAGATGGACTTTGAAGGAATCTCCCAATTAGTCGACTTTTACAAAATGCTTGTTGGGTAGACAATGGGTCTATTCTTGTTTTTCCCATAATGGGATCTCGGAACCCACATCGAGAACAAGGAAATGAAACCGGAGATAAATTTGCTAATGAACCAGGTGTTTGGAATCACTGGTTAACAAACTAAATTATTATGACGTTAGGGATTGCTTCGTCCATTTTTGGCCCAAATATTTTCCAGATGCTCTGGGCATAGCTTTAATGCTCAGTATTTGAGCTGGAGCCCCCCTGAGAATCAAGCAGTGAAACAGAAAAACCGCCAGCACCAGACCCACAGGAGACCCACCCATATCTGTTCGAGAGCCGCCCCAGGCAAAACTGACATTTCTTTTCAGGACTGTCAAACCACTCCTAAAATGTATAAAACAGCCCGAGAATGAATCGACAATCGGCTCCTCCTATCCAACCACCCACGGCGCCGTGGCAGCACCCCAACCAGCTCACCAGGGAAAAACTTAAAGGAAAAATTGTCAGGTGTCACAACACACCAGAACAAAACGAACGTTATCCCGCGAGAAATCCACCCAGTCGAGACCAGGAGCCAGGAGGATGTAGCACTAAGCCCAAAACTAGTCCTTTTAAGGGCAAAGAAACCCAAGAAACAGAAAAACATACCGCCCGAGCTATGTCATACGATAACCACAGTAACAAGTAAACTCAGATGAGACTCCCCGTCACAAAAGAAAGATTTAACCTAAAATAATTTGCAAAGAAACCATGCCGACTTAATAACCGCTGCTCAGACAGGAGCTGGTTAAACGTCACCGAACTTTGAAATTGTTTACTACAAATCGGATCGAATCGAAAATCAAGCAAAAGGCACAAAGCCAAAGTCCTAAATTGGAAACTAACATTACCTGAAATAGACTATAGTTTAACCAAAGAATTGAAGAACGACTGTGATGAAAAACATGTGAAATCAAAGGCACTAGAGCATGTTAATCAAACCACCCAGGATCATCATCATCATATAGCAGGTCCTTTGCAGAACGTCGCTCTCATCACAGTTTGCCTAAAAGAAACTCGGTCTCTCGCCAGCTCGAGGCATGGTGTCCGCCCTGAGTGCTAGAGGTTCCGGGTTCAATCCCCCGTAAGGGCTGGGATTTTTTAAAATGGACTCGGACTTTTAGTAATTTTCCCTGGTCTCTGGGTAGTGAGATCGAACGCCCGTGTGCATTGTTGCGCACCTACAAAAATCCCTTGGCAGTTGGAAATCGAAATGAGTAGCCTAACGGCGCTGCCTGGGCAAAATCTGGAATGTACCCAAAGTATTTCAGGATCCTCGCCGGTGCTACAGAGCCTGTGCACTGTGCTGAGCTTCTTCGGACTCAGACTTGAGTTAGAAGAAGAACGAAGCACTTATGGGTTACTACCCGTGTGTGATTATGTAGATCCGTTGTTCAAACCTCAAAGTATGAACACACGTAACGCTACCTTTGGGTATACACGGAGGCAAATGTACTAGGGTTAGGATTTACACTAATAGAATCTACATGACACAGGTACTGTGAAGTCACGTGGGACAACCTGAACCCAGTGCATCTCCATCTCGTATCAGAATGTAAAGTCGAAATAAGAAATGTGTAAAAAAAAATACTCATGTGGGGGGAGGGGGCACAATAGAACTAGTAGTCTTCATTACCGTCCAAGGAGAATGGCGCAGCGAGGAGTAATCGGGGGATCTGGCCGACGCTCAACACCCAAGGGAAGGATGAGACGGATTACTGGTACCATTGGAATTGGAACTTTTCGCCTCATGCTGAAGATGGGGACTGAGCACTTATGGGAGTGTCCCGAGTGCAGCGACGACGATTTTTTATTCAACATTCAACATTAAACTCTATAACAAAAACAAACTCTCAATGAAAGTTTAAAATAACAAATAATTCAACATTGAAAAGGCAAACATGAGAAAACCTATGTTCAAAAGCAAATTAAAAAAAATCCTTAAAAAATCATCAAAGTCAATCATAAAGTGTATATAAGAAGATATATTTATATATATACATAGGAGTACCCTACTTTATAAAAGAAAGGAAAAAAAGGAGAGAAAAAAAAGAAAGATAGGTGTTATCAGGAAAACAGCTTTCTAAATATCACTAAAATCCTCACACAATTAACGACCCCAATTATAACCTTCCTTGAGGTTAAACAGGGTCATCTTTATAGCTAAATGGAACTCCCACGAAAATCGCTCCTTTGTACCCAGCGTCTTCAGACAACATCAGGCCACTGTGAAAATTGTGACACGGGTCGTTTGCGGTAGTTGTGAATAACTAGCTATAAAACTACTGTCTAGTTTATCGTTAAGGGAAATTAGGATACAACTACTAATCTAGGAATTAGGAGGAATTAAACACATGCAGAATATAAGACTAGACGTATGTAGCTTTAGTGTTGCGAACGAGCTTCGTAAGGCGGGTTCGATACCAGCTGCTGGCGGTTTGTCTTGCCTTGGTTTCGAAAGTGGTACCGAGAGTTGAAATGGCAAACTACTGAAAGTAATATCAGCTAAAAAAAAAAAAAAAAATTATGGGTCTGGTTCTGCAACGTCCTGTAAAGCCTACGCAAAACTGATGAACACCGGTTAAAGCAGGCCAAGGATTTTACATAGCTGGGGAGTATTTAAAAAAAAAAAGGGGGGGGGAAGAATTAACAAAGAAATTCAGCGAAGATGCAATAAAGCCAATCCTGTTTTAGGCCAAATGGCACACATTTTGAAATACAAGCATCTGAATATAAACACGAAAAGGAACACTGTTAAACACAACAGTCTTACCAATGCTATGCTATCAGTGTCAAACATGGACACTCTTCAGAAGACAGAAGGAAAATAGTCAAGACAAAAATTAAATGTTTACGTACTTTGCTAGGGGTAACGTAAAAAAAAAGATCGACTTAGTAACTTTAATATCAGGAGGTAAGTCGGCACAGAACCAATACTGAACTTTATAGGTAGTCATGAAACCAAATAGTTTGGTAGTGTAACATGACTGCCATCAGACAGGGCACCAAAGAGAGCAATAGTATACAGATACAATAGTAGACAGAGGTCGACCATCCAGAAGATGGACGGCAGAAATATCAGAGACACTGAAAAGTACTTTATACCAAGCAAACAGAAGAGCCTGTTCCAGAGATCTCTTTCTGCCCTAACGCCGCGAGGCAATCCAGGAGTAGAGAAAAGAAGAAGAAGAAGAAGAAGAAGAAGAGAAAAAGAAGACTATAACGGACTGTTTAATGAAATCCGATTGGTGAAATGATAATACCTAAGTTCGAGGTTAATTATACCTCGTGACGGAAATCAACGAGAACATTAAAGATGCTTGTCCTAATGTTCTGCTCACGGTAACCACAACTTTGGTATGTGGATAATGGTATATTTAGTTATTATCTAGCTTAATGAACGCATTTAAAGTAGCAATACATGACAAATACAATGAAGCATGTTGCTACCATTTGGGTTTGTAGGGTGTCGTGTGGTAAAGTAATCGCTTGTTGAGTCTAGTCTTATTTTAGAAAAGAGCGCTCAGAAAGAAGTGTTTTTTGTTGTTTTCATTAATGTATTGTGTTAAGAAGCCATTATGATGCGGACCGTTAGGCAATGCGTGGATCCACCGTAAACAGTAGTGACGTTGTGTTGCATAATTGGTGTCTGGCTTCACGCAGGGGACGGTACTCCTCTGTAGAAGGGGGATAAAAACATTACAGTCACTGTTTCTTCTTCTTCTTCTTCTTCTTCTTCTTCTTCTTCTTCTTCTTCTTCTTCTTCTTCTTCCTCGTCTTCTTCATCTTCGTCATCATCTTCTTCTTCTTCTTCTTCTTCTTCTTCTTCTTCTTCTTCTTCTTCTTCTTCTTCTTCTTCTTCTTCTTCTTCTTCTTCTTCCTCGTCTTCTTCATCTTCGTCGTCATCTTCTTCTTCTTCTTCTTCTTCGTCGTCGTCATCGTCGTCGTAGTCTTCTTCTTAATTTTCTTCTTCTTCTGCTTCTTCTTCTTCTTCCTCCTCCTCCTCTACCACCACGTGATCCTCGTTCTTTTTATCTCCCACTGGAGCATACGATTTCAATCAACCAACCCCCCCCCCCCCCGTGTGGGTTCCGGGGCCCCATTGTGGGGAAAACAAGAATAGACCCACTGCCTCCCCAAAAGCATGTCGTAAGAGTCGACTAATTGGGGAGCTTCCTTTGAAGTCGGAGTGCATCTGCCGGAGAGGCAAGGAACCAACAGTCTGTGTTCAAGAGAATGAGATCTATAAAACTGATGCACACGCAACACTCAGGTTCTGGAGGAGGACTGCAGTTCATTAGTGGACGAGCAACCAGAACTTTCCGCCAGAGTGTACAGCTGGTGAACGCAAAGAAGAAGAATCAACCAACCAACACCAAGACTCACATCTACATTAGATTTCTTCATGACTGACTGAACTTTGTAGCTACAGGACGGTGTGTGTAGACTCATACTAACTCTCTTTAACTGTTTCTTACTACACGGATGATAAGTTGTCGTTTTATCGTTCTTTAATGGGTCTGGTTACAAAGAAGCGTAGTAATACACATCTGTGGTGCTGTGGTCAAGCCATTTGCCTCGCACACTCTGAAGATCGTGGGGTCATTTCATGGCTGGGCCGTTCTGTTCCCGAGTGCAAGACTTACGGAGGTCACCGGCGGCTTGGTGAGATGCTCTCAGCACTCGACTAACCGTTCTTCGAAGACAGTAAAGCGATATGGGATAAAGCTGATGCAACGAAGTGGATCCTCTCGACTTTAACTTCGCATGTAAATATATTTTTAGCTCAGTCAGTTGACGTAACTGAGACCAGCGATCAGATATGACTGTTGATCCTGCGAGATCGATGCTGGATCACTGAATACGTGTAGGGTTTTGAAGCCTATGAAAAAGAGGAAATGGGTGGGGATTGGGCGGAAGAGAGAACGTACCCACTGTACATTAGCAAACATCTTCCAACTAAACAGCAGTAGTCCTAGTCCTAGAGCTAGCTGCCGAATGGTCATGTTTATAGATGCGCTCTTGGTGCCCCAGGCCCTCAAGAGGGGTAAACTCCTTCACCTGAGACCTGAACTTGGCACGGTGGCTGCCCAAAAGCATACTGCACTCCAAGGGTGCCATCATACTGTGGTGTACCAGGAAACTAAACCGCGGGAAAACTTGGTAAGAAAGGGATCAAATTTGAGCAGGAGAACAAGGCAATAATATACTTTGAGAATCTAGCCAGAGATGACCACCACTTACTTGGCATGGACAGGTCATCGTTCTGCGCCTCAGGACGGGCCATAACAAACTTAACAAGAACACGCCCATACTTCGTCCAAGTAGTTCCCACTGTGCCCGCGTGGGATGTCTGTGAAAACTACAGAACATGTCCAGCAAGACTGTCCATTGTACAGCCCATTGAGAAGTGAATATTGGCCCACTGAGTCAACACCACACACACAAAGTTGTATGGAAGTAAAAGGGAACTCCAAAAATTAACTGTTAACTTTATCATAAAAACTCGTCTATCGGCGTGACTCAGATAGAGATCATCAGAACTCGTCTATCGGCGTGACTCAGATAGAGATCATCAGAACTCGTCTATCGGCGTGACTCAGATAGAGATCATCAGAACAAAAAGAAGCAAGCAAGCATATAGTAAAAGACGACAAATCAAGGACTTGTTAAAATCATCTGTATTGGGCCGAAAGACGCAGATAAGGCCTATCTGTAAACCACAATGTAATGTGCCAACCCTCTTTTAAGGGCGGATATTAATCAGAAACATGAAAAGAATCACCGAATGACCATTTCCTCCCTCCGGCCTGCAACCTGAAGGTTCGACACACCAGTGAACAGAAGAGCAGCATGTCTGTCCACAAAGACCTGAATCCCAAACACCGATTTTACCCTCCTAAAAATTACCATTTACAACTCCGGAAATGACCTCGTCAAGTTATTCTGTTGCAGTCCGTACTGCTGAACGGGTGAGGAGGTAAATGAAAGTAAAGGAACCTTGTGACCCCATGGGTACCTCATGTAGCTCTGGATTTCATTAGAACAGTTTAAATGGTTTGGCCATATAACGTGGATGTCAGCAAACAGTATACCACAGCAAGCCATGGTGTACAGACCGGGCGGGAAGCGAAGAAATGTCCGGGCATGCAAACTACTGAGAGAGAGAATAACAGTCTCGGGGAATCCCCCTTTACGAAGCGAACAAACGGGCACTTTCCCGTAAATTCTACTTTAACTCGACACCGCAAGGTACCAGACGATCCAGATGAGATGAGATGGCACCTCAGGCTTATGGATTATCGATACGGATAATCAGGTAATCGCAGTTCCAAATTCACACCAAACGGGTCAGCCCCATAATGACCTCGTTTCTGTGCCAACGAAAACCACACAAAATAATCATGGCTGTTCTTTGTGAAAAAATTTGCATAGATTGCAGTCTAGAAAACTCGGTAGCGCACACGCACGCACACACACACGCACAAGCACGCACACGCACAAGCACGCACGCGCGCGCGTGCACACACACTAGATGCCCCAGAAGTGTGAATACGATCAGACCGACAGTTGGTCGTCGGTGCAAGCAACAGTTACAATAAATCAGATGTACATGCAAGCAGTGGCATAAGGTTCTGCCTAGTTCTGCTGAAACAGGCCACTCGCCCTTTTCTGAATCTGCAGTTCACAACACTAACCACGCTGAGAGCGGCCGAAAAGCATTCCAAATGAATTTAGCAGCGCAGTGCCAGGCCGTATACTCACTTCAGTAATTAGGTGGAGGAACTTTATAATTTCAGTCCAGATATAGGGGAAATGCATGAACACTTGTAGACAAAAGCAAATTACTTGCCACGACTAAAAACAGTAATCTGCCCATCCAGTAGACTGAAAGTCCATAGATTATAGACACTGCTGACACTCGATGTGTGATGTGGACGTCAGAAAACTGGCTGCCTTAACTTTCCATAGCATTTTCTCGTACCCACTTTGAGGCGGGAAAAATACGACTTACCGCTGTTGTAAATCGACCAGAACTGGTCCTCGCTGTCGTACAGATGAAGCGCGAAGTTCGTCATCGTCTTGTACGGTATCCAGGTGTCCTTCATGCGGTTCAGCTTTTCGTCAACAGCTGAGTCCTGCAGGAATGTGCACAATCATCAAAGTCTTACTTCTGTTTGTAATAAATAGTAGTAGTAGATGTAGTAGTAGTAGTAGTAGCAGCAGCATTAGTAGTAGTAATAGCAACAGCAGCAGTAGTAGTAATAGTAGCAGCATCAGCATCTGCGGAATGAGCAGCATCAGTAGTAGCAGTCGCAGCATCAGTTGTAATATTGCATTCCGGGATAGTTTTACTTTTAGACAAATTTTGGTTTTTAGCTGTTATTGTAGTGATGATGTATTAGTAATAGTATTTGTAGTAGAAGTGGTGGTGGTAGTAATGATAGTTGCAGCAACAGTGGTCATATTTATTTCCGGGATAGTTTCATTTTGAACAATTGTGATTTTAGTGAAATAAGAGTATAGTAGTAGCAGCAGCAGCAGCAGCAGCAGCAGCAGCAGCAGTAGTAGCGATAGCAGCAGCAGTGCAGTTGTTGAGCTGGTAATAACAGCAGTTGTAAACGTCGTTGCAGCAAACATAACAGTAATCTATGAATGATATAGCGATGCAACATGGCTAACTTATTCGCACCAGGAAAAACGGCTAAATCGCTTTCACGAGAGATTCCTAAAAAGAATACTTGGTATTAAGTGGCAAGACAAGATCACAAACACGGAGGTATTGAAAGAGCAGGTATCACACCAATTTTCTCATTGCTCAGTCTACGAAATCTCAGGTGGCTTGGTCACCCTTGGAGAATGGAGGATGGTATAACCTCTAAGGACATCCTCTATGGTGAGTTACAGGTGTGTAGAAGATGTCGAGGCCGACCTCTATTACAACATAAAGATGTTTGCAAGCGGGACCTGAATGATACCTGTATTGAGATGGACTCGTAAAAACAAAATGCTACGGACGATGTTGCATGGATGGGACACACCAAGAAGGAAATGAGAATGAAAGAAGAAACTGTTGCAGAAAGGATGAGAGCTGAGCGTCTGAGAAGAAACACACTAAACACAAATATAGGCAGCACAAGTCCTGAAAACCCGTTCTCTAATTGTGTAAAACTCTTCTTAACGAGGGCGGGTTTTGCTAGTCTTACTCGCCATCGCCATGGGCTGTGAGTCCAATGCCTCCTTATAGCACAATGTAACAATCGTCTGGAAAGACGGAAAGGTGCATACAAAAGCAGCTGTAAAAAAAGCAGTAACAACAGCAGTAACAGTCGCAATAGTAGTGGTAGTAGAAACTCAATAAAAGTAGTCGCAGCAGCAACATAAGTAGTTGTATTAGTGACAGCAGCAGCAGCAGCAGCAGCAGCAGTAGTAGTAGTAGTAGTAGTAGTAGTAGTAGTAGTAGTAGTAGTAGTAGTAGTAGTAGTAGTAGTAGTAGTAGTAGTAGAGATATCCCTGATTAGTGTGATGGCCATATTAATAATTGTTGTAGCAGTGGTAAAGAAAAGGCCAGTCATGGTAGTGGCTGAAGTAAAGATAGCGTAGAAACATTCGACTTGGCAGTCGAGACAACGTACCTTCACAAACACGACGCCGTGGTTGACACACTTGGAGTCCAGAAGCCGGGCCGCCTTGTCGATGTACTCGGACTGTAGGTATGACTTGCTCTTGATGTCTGTCAGCTCCATCCAATTGAAGGTGTTCTTACCTGAGTCCACACACAGACGATTAGTCCACACACAGACTGACTCCTGCTGTTAGTTTACATGTCTGGTCCTACCAATGTACAACTACTACTGCTACTACTACTACTAATACTACTACTACTCTGCTGTTACTAATGCTACTACTGCTGCTGCTACTACTACTATTACTTCTGCTACCACTACTGCTACTGACGCTGCTGTACACCACTACTAACTACTACTGCTACTACCACCACCATCGCCACCACCACCATCACCATCACCACTTCGGCTACCACGAGGAGGCTGATGTGTCCTAGGATCTCCTTATTTTTGTCGCACTGCTAAATAAACTTACCCATCTGTGGTAAATATCGGATGTCCATGGAGAACAGCTGAACGCCATCACTGGGCGGCAGAAAGTCGTGCTGTTTCAGTTCCGGTTCACTGACGTACCACAGATTGGCCAAACGTTCGTTGGGGAAGGCAAACACGACAAAGCACCAATCGTCTCGCTGCAGCCATTCACTGTGGGGTGGAGCCTCGACAACACACACCTATTGGGAATAGTTGTACAACTTATATTCTTGGGAATGTGTGGCATGATAGCTAATGTATCGGCGAACTGGCCACTGGTTGGTCAGTAGACGACTTCGTCGCCGGAGGGGAATAGTATTTGGGTCTGTCTCCCTTGATCGCATCAACACTGCAAGAGTAATTGTCAGGGCTACTTGGTGGCAAGAATTGCTAAGCCATTTGTATGGCGCACATAACCTAGTCACAGTTATAACCTAAAGCTTCTCCTTTGGGGATGCTGGTTGAATGCGACGATTTTTTTTAGCAAAGCAACGGAACGAATGGTACGAGTAAAATACAACGCGCTGCTGGTCGATCACTACGCGTGGCACCCCCACAACATAGGACAAGCCCTGCGACACGACGAGGCATGAATGGGAAGGAAAGTCACTCTCTTTTGAGAGCGAAAAACGTAACAAGCACCGAATAGTAAATGGATGGTAATTGTCAGGGATTTTCCGGTCAAAATGGCGGATAGGCCGATTTACTGTCTTTCGTCGTGACAATATTTTTGCTTCTGAAAAAGGTTAGCCGTCATTATTTCCCCTTTATGTAGACTGAAAGGGTATAGTTCCATCGTCAGCTAATGGAGTGGGTACCAGGCGCGACGCTGTGAGTTGCAGATTTAATTTTAAGCTGTCCCCAGCGTAGTTTGATCTGTGAACTGCAGATTAAGAAAATGGCGAATGGACCTGTTGTCAGAGATCTTGTGGTGCTCTGTGCAATTAATCGCGTGCGAAACTATTGATCTGTTGCAACTGCTACTTCCATTGACGATGAACGGCATTTCTAAGTTTAGACTATTTGTGTTTGTACTTAAAACGGCTGCCTTATTCATTTGATGTGTGTGTGTTGCTGGATTTACCGAGACTGCAGTCTGTGTAAACATTTTATCCACACAAGGGACAGTGGTGAACATTCTGTGTGTGTATCATTGGCATAGTAGCTAGGCAACTATGGGGTGACCCGTGTGTTTTGAAGTTGGAAGTGTGATTACTTGGTTGCTAGATGGTTTCTGTAACAAGAAGAGTGATGAACCAAACAGGCGGTGGATGGACATGGGATACAAAGAGATAATCGACATAAAAGTTTCGGGCGGGATAGGGGTGGGGAGAGAAGAGGGATGGTAGGTAGGCAGGTAATTGTACCCTACCAGGACATCACATACGCGATAAACACCCGGTGACACAAAGTGGCGCCATGCGGATGAGAATCACCCGTGGAGAGGACCCAGAAACCCCTTTCAGCAGGTAGGCCATATCTATAGCTAGGCCACATTTATGGCCCGGCTGTATTCAGGGCTACCGGCAGAAGCAGGGTGGGGCTTCAAATAACAAAACAAAATTGTACTCCACATGGGGACGACTTATAGAGAAGGGGGTTCAGCTGGTCGTTCCCTTCTGGACTTTAGTCTTGTCACCGAGTTTCCTTCTAAGTCGGAGTAGATCTGTCTGAGAGGCAAGGAACTAAGAGTCTGTATACAAATATGCCAGCTTTGTCAAACAGATGTGCATGCAACACTTAGGTCTGGGAACATGGCTTAGGTCTGGGAACATGGCTAAAGTCTGGAGGCGGACGAACACCCACAATTCTCCGTCAGCGTTTACATCCGGTGAGGGCGAACAAGAAGAAGAAAAGGAAATAATTTCTACCACACCTTTAACGTTTTCATTTGAAGTCCTCGCTGAGGATTAAAAAAAATGGCAAAGAAATTCTAGGCTTTAAAGCCCTCACCCACAAATGACCGACAGAATGAGACAGACTGTATACCTTGTTGGCGACTCCGACAATGTGGCCAGGTCCGTACTGTTTGATGCGGCCAGACATACGGAATCAGAGCATTTCTCATACGACGGTCCATCTCTGCCTTGTACCTCAGGAACACGATCACTTGTCCATGCGCTGCCGGGTACTATCAAACACCATAATCAACTAAATTAATCAATCAACTAACGGAACAATCGCTAATCAATGAGTCACTGAAGTTATCTGATGTGTTGACTCATTCTCAAAATACCCATCCCTCATGGTTATTATGTTTGAAATAAAAAAAAATTTTTCTTTCTCTTTTTTCATCGACATCCCCCTCCTCATCGTCATTATAACTTATCATCACATATTATTATTAACGTTAGTATTAGTATAAGTAGTATTAGTATTAGTAGTAGTAGTAGTAGTAGTAGTAGTAGTAGTAGTAGTAGTAGTAGTAGTAGTAGTAGTAGTAGTAGTAGTAGTAGTAGTAGTAGTACAGAGTACTGCTCTTTTGATTTGGCAGCTTCTGTAGCATGCCTTATTAAAAACATATTGTTGTTACTTTTCCGTTGGAGTAAAAAAGGCAGACCGGGGTGGAAGGATGTGGGCTTGGGAGGGAAGGGGGTTATGCTGTACGAACAATACATGGTCTCTTCAGTACTGCCCAGGCTTTGTGCTATCGAGAGGAGGAAATTCATAACTGGTCCTAACTGCCTATCGTTCCTACGACTCTATTTAACACTATATTACCATCTTCGGGTAAAACCGAAAGCTGTCAACGGAAAAAGTGGCCGAGGTGGTACTACTACTACTCCTCCTACAACAACAACAACTACTACTACTACTTCTTCTACTACTACTAATACTGTTACTACTAATACTGTTGCTGCTGCTACTGCTGCAACACAAATAACTACTGCTGCTGCTGCTTTTAATACAGCTAGTAGTAGTAGTAGTAGCAGTATAAACAAGAAGACGACGACTATGGCCACAGAGAAGGCTTGGCGCCTTCCTTCGAAGTCAGAGTAAATCTGTCGGTGAGCAGGGAACGTAAAAAGCCAGCTAAACGGCTGTACACGCAAAACTTAGGCCCAGGTATTGCCAAAAGTCCAAATGAGCGACCTTCCGTCGGAATTCATAGCCGGTGAACGAATAATAATAATAATAATAATAATAATAATAATAAAAATAAGAAGAAGAAGAAGAAGAAGAAGAAGAAGAAGAAGAAGAAGAAGAAGAAGAAGAAGAAGAAGAAGAAGAAGAAGAAGAAGAAGAAGAAGAAGAAGAAGAAAAAGAAGAAAAAGAGGAAGAAAAGGAAGAAGAAGAAGAAGAAGAAAACGAAGAAAAAAAAAGACGGTAACTAAGAAGAGGAGGAGGATGAGAAGAGGAAGAAGAAGACAGTCGCTATGCTAGTTGGGAGGGAAAACACTTTGTCTGAAAAAGCTGATTATAAACAATAAGGCACAGTTTAAGAACAACTGTCCGCCCACAATAAACAGACAACCACCTCCTGAGCGCCAGCGGCATGTGTCTGTTGGTTGGCGTGCTCCTGCTTGCAACAGTCGGGTCGACACTCTCTGGAACACATGCTGTCACTGCTGACATAAGAGACACACAAATAATTAATGTTACAATAAGGAAAATTTGACGTTTGGTAATAAGGATTTAATAAAATGTGTGAATAAATGAATCGAAAATTAACATCGCTGCACTTAGGACATTCCCATACGGGATTCTTCTCCTTCGTCAGTAGTGAATAACGTGTCGACATGCTAATAGTAGCCGTTACAACTTGATTAAAAAAGTCCGTCTGTGTTTCTCCCTCAGTGTTGAATATCATCCAGAACCTCGCTAAAAAAAAGACTTCCAATGTATGTTCCACTGCCCTGTTCACTTGATCTCAGAAAGCCTTCATCGCGCCCGCTTTATCAGAAAGTAGCTCGTGGCACAGAGGAGTGGCAGCAGCCAATCCATCAGGCTGTTCCTTACCCCGCACACCCTATTTTCCTTGACATAAAATGCACGGAGGACGTCAGTTTCTATTTTCCCCAGCATGCCTTGTGAGTCGGTTAAATTACTATGCTGTGTTATTCTCCAGCCATCATAAAGGTACCGCTACTGTCCCCTATAGGCTTCAATGAAAACTTTACAAGTATGACGGAAACCACGATAGTCACGTCATTGTCTTGTACTCTGTCAATATTGTTGTCAAGCGTGGTAGGTATGCGAAACGACGGTGCAGCTGAATACGATGACATCATAATGACAGTTTAAAATGTCTGCCACACTTTTGACATGCACCAAGGAAAAACGGCGTTCTGTTACTGTTTTGTGATCTGTGAAGGGGGTGCCACATAGAAAGAAATTTATCGGCGAATGAGAAGATCCAATATGGTGAAGCATGCCTCTCAGTTCAGCAAAGGGCTGAGATATATACCTAAGGGTATATTTTTATTTTATTTTACTTTATTGTTACTTTCCCTGATCAGAAACTGCTGCGGCACCACTCGCCGTCTCCCGTGCCGCTGTCAACCTGCTGGGAACACATGTGGTTGTAACTGTGGTCGTGGTTTCTGTGTACCAAGTGTACTGGCTAAAACTTAACTGTGCCAGATTCAACGGCTCAGATATTTTTTTCGTCACTTCCACCGAGCAATGGGTTACAAATTTGTGAAAACAGAGCCCTACGTCGAATCTTTGAACCCATCAAAGTTACATATAGCGGGAAATAGAGAGTGAGAAGCAGAAACGAAATTTATTATCTATTTCAATTACCATTGATCTCCGGCATCGTGAGAGCAAATAAACTGAAATGGCGGGAGCATATAAGTCAGACATGACCATAAGTGATCCACGTTATTACCCTGAAAAAGATGCCTCCGGTCATCTAAACAGAACGTTCATCATTTTTTGCATATGCTTTGGACACTGTAGACATAACAATCACTCATATAAATTAGGATGCGCCAAACAGCTCTCTGACAGTGTCTTTGTGCTGAACAGACTCCGGAACATGCCTTGCAACTCTGTCCTCTCCTGGAGAAGCTGCGAAACAACATATGGCCACACCCACTTGATAACTTAGTTTTGGGAATTTGATTTGATTTGATTCAAGAACCGACACCATAGTACTTGGGCATTCCCATAAGAGCCCCGTACCCATCTTCAGCAGTGAGCGAAGAGTTCCGATACTAATGGTGCCAGTAGCGTTCTGATTAAACGTCCGTCCTCTGAGCCTCGAGCATCTGCCAGAACCTCTCGTCACCCCAACTGCATCAATCTCACCAGACTGGGGTGATCCATCTGCTCCTCCGAATTGTACATCTCCCACAAGGCACTAACCCCGTCTGCCTTATCATGTATCAGTATTCCACCAAGTTGTGCAGAGCCAGCCAGTCTGTCTGCCTGTTCATTTCCCAATACACTGGAGCGACCCGGTGAAAAAATCCAGACAATACTCCTCACTCGTGTCCTCAGCAGCGAAGCATGCCACTCTGCACGAAGCATTACCTGAAGCGTACCATTGACCATAGTTTTGGGGAAACCTAGAAGACCTTAAGCAGACATCTTTTTTTTTTTATAGCTCACATTGGATTCAGCGTATGAACATAAATCGCTGAAGAAGATGAATTACCTACCGTTTGTGTCCAAAAATTTTCGTTTGTTCTGCAACAGAACTCGATTTGGCGCAAATACAATGCCACAAATGCCAAAACTGTGCATAGCAACGTGATGTCACCAGATTATGCTTTGTCGCAGCAAAAATGTGTACTTCTGTGCGCGCTCAACACATCGTTTATTAGAATTAAATACACATGTAGGACGTGTATCGACATGCCAATGAGTTGAGTCAAAAATTTACAGCACAGCATTCGGGGCATTCCCATGCATGCTCCGTCCTCATCTTCAGCAGCAGCGCAGAGTTCCATTACTGATGGTACCGGTCACAATCTGGTTATATGTCCGTCTTGCCTTTCCTCTGGGTGTAGTGAGCCGGCCAGACCCTCTGGTTACACCCAGATGCCTCATTCTCTCCAGGCCATAATAATCTTCTATCTCTACTGATTCCGTTGCTTGTTCCCAAAGGGCCTTGACCGCATCTGCCAGGAGGCTCCCGCCGTTTTATATTCATCATCATCATAAGTCGGCTCTGTGGCTAAGTCGATGCGAACGCTTCGTAATATCCGGATGCCGGGTTCGATCCCAGCTGCGTGCCACGCGCCTTGCTTTGGTTTCGACACTGGTATCAAGAAAGCCAATCGTCCAGGAAGCAATGGCAAACTACTGGACGTAAATTTGCCTAGAAAAACCAAACAACAGCCACGGGCTGTTGGGGTTGGTTCTGCAACGTCCTATAAAGGATACGCAACTAACCTAACATGATCATAAACCACTTTTGCCGTTAAGCTTCGTGTGGGCCGTTTTATATTGCACCAGCTAATTTAAGAAAAATTTCAAAAAGATAGTATTTTAAATCTAAGGAAACATAAAATATATTCTCGTTTATAAATACTGTACACTTTTGAAACAAAAAATTAACACAAAATAATATTTTAAAAGTTTGGGGGGGGGGGGGGGGGGGGGGGGGGGGGGGAGGGGGGGAATATATTAAAAAGAAAAATTACATTAAAATATATATAAAATAAAAAGTGCCTTTGTGAAGAAAAAAAAAAAATTGATTGTTTTAGGCCTCTGCAGATTCTTATTCCTCAGGCTACAGCATTGTTAGCTTGTAGCTGAATTCAGCGCTGACGACGGATCATTTGGTTTAGAAAGACAACAGTAAACACTTTTCTTCGTAATCCATTGAGTGATCTAAAAAAGAGTAACATTTATACATTTATACCTGACGAGATACAGCGAAATATGCCAGGCAATAAATTGTGCAGTCTATTGTTTGTGTCTTCTTTGTTCAAATTCACATCGGGGAAACATTGCTTTGATTTATACAAAAAAAAAAAAAAAAAATTTTCAGTTACAGATTCTCTCAGGAGAACTGAAGAATGGAGAATAATAATGATGATGATGACGACGACGATGATATCAGTACCTTATGAAGCAGTGAAAACAATGAAGTACATGCAGGTACAATTAATAAATTAAAATAAATTTGTACAAAACAAAACTTTTATGTAAAACTAAAACATACTTTTGATTTGGCATGTGCTCTTTCTCGTTATTTTGAGGTATTCCATTCTTGGACGGTGTTTTTTTCTTCTGTTTTGGTCCATTTTTCTGTTGTATTCCATTTCTGCGTGGAGTTCTGGCATGAGTCGACATTTTGGCTCTTGTATCTGTCAGGCGATAGTGCTGGTTTTGTTAGTAAAACTATATCTGGCCGGAATTGCTACTTCGAAGTATTTGGGTAAAGGCCAAGGCTAGGGAAAAAAGTTTGTCAGAGAAACAATTATGAATCGTGATTCAGCAGTTGCCAGATAGGAAACAGAGACATGCGAGGGATATGACTCTAGAACAAGAGGAGGAAGAGGGGAAGAAACAGGAGGAGAGAAAGACAGGATAAAGAAAAAGAAGAAATAGTAGTATTCGAAGAAGAAGAAGAAGACGAAGAAGAAGAAGAAGAAGAAGACGGAGAACTGACAGCAGCAGTGGTAATAGTAGTAGTAGTAGTAGTAGTAGTAGTAGTAGTAGTAGTAGTAGTAGTAGTAGTAGTAGTAGTAGTAGTAGTAGTAGTAGTAGTAGTAGTAGTAGTAGTGTTGTTGTTGTAGCAACAGCAGCAGTCGTTGCAGTAGTAGTTGTTATTGTAAAATAATAGCAGCTGCTTTTGTCTTTCTTTGCTGTTTTGTCGTCGCAGCTGGTGGCTGTTTCTGTTGCTGTTCTCCGCGTGTGTTCTGTGGTCCCATTGTGGAAAGGGGGGAGGGGGGGGGGGTCTTCCTCTAACAAACATGTAGTAAAGGCCGACCAATTACAGGTATTTCATTCAAAGTCAGAGTGCATCTGCCTGAGAGGCAAGAACCATCAGTCTGCATGCAAATAATAGTAATACAGATATGTAAAACGGATGTTCACGCAAAGCTAAATTAATGAATGAATCAAGAATTGACGTCACTGCATTCGGGACATTCCCATATGTGCTTTGTCCTCTTCTTCAGCAGCCAACGACGAATCAACTATACTAACAGTTGCAACCCGATTAAAAGTCCGTCTCTGTTTCGCCCTCAGTTTTGAGAATGTCTTTTTTTTTAAACGTAAAACTCAAGTTCTGAAACAAGACTAAAGTCTAGAAGTGGGTGACCCACCAAAATCTTCCGCTGAAGTTTACAGCCG
This sequence comes from Candidula unifasciata, assembly GCA_905116865.2. Classification (NCBI taxonomy): domain Eukaryota; kingdom Metazoa; phylum Mollusca; class Gastropoda; order Stylommatophora; family Geomitridae; genus Candidula; species Candidula unifasciata. Next base: position 53,894 of record CAJHNH020002582.1, read on the forward strand.
GTGAACGCGAAGAAAGAGACTGTTCTTGTCGTTGTTATTTTGTTGCTGTTGTTGGAGGCGAATAACGAGAAGAATTAGACTTATCAAACAGATGTACATAAAAAGAAGTGGAACTCGTTGCCTTAATCACACCTCTTTGTTAGAAACCTATGTAACACAACAATAACATTTTCGATAAAAACAGACCGATTACAGTCACAACATCTAACCAAAGAAAAGCCATTAAACATCACTACAATAGTTTAAAAAAAAACTTACCTGGGATTCAGAAGTGCCTCTAAAATGTTTCTGTTGATTATTCAATTATTTTGCAAGAGATTAATTATTAAACACCTGGTCAAAATTTTTAATCTGTGTGTAGTCATGAACACACTGGGCTTGTTTACAGTCGTTGCTATGGCAGAACCCGCCCGTAATAAATTATCAATACTGTTCCTTGTTTTCAATGTTTCCCTATTGAAACGGTAACTTGGTTTTCTTGCGGGCCTGCTGTAGTGTTTACAATTATCAATGTTGCCGTATTTAACATAGACTTACACGTTAAAGATGTTGCGCTGGTGGATTTTAAATGGCCACCAAACGTATAACTGGCAACTCAACACAGCTATAAACACAATCTCAGGTAGCCGAACCCTGACACACCCAGATGACTGGTTGACTGAATTATTGTTTGCTCGGTTGATTGGTTAGTTGGGTATTTGGTTAGTGGTTTTTTTGGGGCCCCGTAATTTGGTTCCAACAGAAATTAAAAGGAGTATAGCCATTGCAATGCAAAGATTGTAAAGCCTTAAAAGTGTATGGTTGAGCACCAGCAAGAGATTAAAATTAGAATGTTGAGAAAATGCATCTTTCCCTGTGGCAACATACGGATGTGAGTCGTGGACTATCTCTCAGTTCTTAAGAAAGAGAATAGGGAATTTGAGCTGAAATGCTATAAAAAGATTCTCAGAGTATCTTGGACAAAGAAGAGGAGAAAATATTGGCATCTTAAAAGATCTGAACATCAAGGAGGATTGGCTAATAAACGGCATCCTTTCTCGGAAGCTGAAATATTTTGGTCAAATCAAGCGCCACGACGGATTGGAAAAAAATTATAGCAGACGGCATGGTACCAGGAAGGAGGGGCAGGAGCCGACCGACACGAAGATGGGCACAGGATATAGGTGACTCCTTGAGTATAAAAATAATTGAGGCGGGAAAACTGTCGAGAGACCGAGTTTCTTTCAGGCAGACTGTGATGAGAGCGACGTTTTGCAAAGGACCTGCTATATGATGATGATGATGAATTTGGTTCCGGAGTTAGTGTTTTGGTTTACAGTGTTGATCATGGCAAAGGAAAAATCAAGCACCAAGGACAACACGCTGATAAATTGATCATATATAACGTGTTAGAACGCCCGTACACAGAAGGTCCAAACACCTCTTCTCAAAAACGTCACAGAGGTAACTGGAAGAAGAAGAAGAAGAAGAAGAAGAAGAAGAAGAAGAAGAAGAAGAAGAAGAAGAAGAAGAAGAAGAAGAAGAAGAAGAAGAAGAAGAAGAAGAAGAAGAAGAAGAAGAAACAAAAAGACGAAGAAGAAGAAAGAAGAAGCAGGAGGATTAGGAAGAGGAAGGAAAGGAGTAGAAAAGGGGGGGGGGGGGGTGAGGGGTGAAAAAAAGACAGAAGGGGAATAAGGAGAAAAAAGAGGAAAGGGAACACTTTTTTTCTATGTCTGCGTTAGCCCTTAAATGGCAGCTGTTGTGATTTAGACCTAGGCTATTTAGGCCCAAATTATCAGATTTTCTAAAACGCTTCATTCGTCTCATTTCACGAAATACTTATTAAAAGGCTTAAAAAATATACTGAAGGGAAAAGTCAAAGGCGACAGAGAAAGAGGTAGACAATCTTATTTAAGTAGAAGGAAAACATTAAGAGATGGAGGGGGCCGCATTAGCGCAGTCGATAGAAGACGTGCTTTCAAATCCAGCTGCGACTCGCTGCAGCCCACAGCCAGTGTTCGAAACCGGGCGGTTCTCGGGAGTTCACCCAGCCTCTATGTAATGGGTACCAGAGCCAACACTCTGGGGTAACTGGAGGAACGTCGCTGTAGCTATGGAGTTGCGTACGAACGGCGACACAGGCGGACAGCCTCTTATCAGCTGTCCGCATTGATGGCAGAGCACTTATGGTTTATAACCGTGTGCAGTGAGGCTGGTTCACATCTCCCGACTTTACAAGAGATGGACGAAGAGAAAGTCTGAGCGTACAGTCGGGACGCGGCACGGAGATTGTTGATGGTCTGCTTTAGCCTTTATCGGAGAGACGTTACCTCAATGACTGATTGATGACATACATGTTAATTAAAAGTGGATCTGTTCTAAACCTCCCCTAAAAGAAACACAGGACCTACAAGGGGAAGAGAAATATTATATTTTGATTTCTAGAACCGAAAGACAGTCCCACTTTTGAAAGTCGGATGAATTTCCGGTGTCATGTCTGCTACCATTGGAAAGCTTTCAAACCTCTAAGTTGCGGATTGTCGATTAAACCTAAAGTTTGTCTACACAGTACACATCACTTGCTCACCATTTGTCGCTGCGGATCCTTAATTGCTGCAGTTAATAAGGTCTGTAATGTAATCAGTCGGCTGTCTATTACCGGGGTCTAAAAAGCACGGAACTTTACAAACGACAAAGTTTTGGTCCAAACTTAAACTTCCGACTACTGTTGAAACTATGGTACTTAGGTACTACTAGTACTACTAGGTACATACAGTCATACATGGTCATTAGTTGAGGCTGTTACTTATCTGCAGACGTGTCACCCCATAACTACTCTCGCCCAATGTCAGTGAAAATCACAGAAAATGTCTTTCACTGTCCCATTTGAAAGCTAGTTAAAAACATATAAGTCCCAGCAAAATCAACAAGCTCGCACAAGCAAAGTAAATGCATAAGGCAGCTGTCAGATGTATCACCACTATCAGTCCTCCATGAAAACTGCAGCTCATTGTTGTTGCATGAAGTCATTTTCGAAGTTTGGCATTGTACACACAATACTGCACAAGTCTACACCATTCCAAATATAATCGACCACCTTCCAGTTTTAGTGCAGTTTACAACATAAAGCCGCCGCAGGAACGCAGAAAAAAAATCCACATAAAATACACAGCTCACAGTGTCACACTAAGCACTCAACTCAGTAGATGGGCAACAGCATCTGTAAGTGCCAGTAAATATTTATAGATTAATATTAAATGTGGTTTTTTCCTAAACTCAACCAAGTAAGAGGAGAACGAGGAAAGTTGGGGTTGGCTGCACCTTCCTGTACTGACACAATTTTTCATTATTTTTCCCCTCATTTTTCTCAGCGAAATCATCAGCTTTTAGAAAATGTCTGGTGAAAATGATCCGACATCAGACGATATTCCACCACAACCACCTGTAACAGACCCACAGCGAGAACTTGCTGCCCAGGCTATGAGTGAGTTTGAGAAGGGTCAGTTCACAAACTGCACTAAGACGATGGGTCAGCTGGCAGACGCTCGGCCCACGGACGTGAAAGTTGTGCATAACCGCTCTGTGGCTCTTTTCTACCAGAGCCAGTGCAGAGCAGTTGATGAGTTCCGGCATAATATCCAGACTGTGTTTAACATGGTATGTGTGTTTTAGGCATGTTATCCAGACTGTGTTTAACATGGTATGTGTGTTTTAGGCATGATATCCAGACTGTTTTTAACATGGTATGTGTGTTTTATGGCATAATATCCAGACTGTTTTTAACATGGTATGTGTGTTTTATGGTATGATATCCAGACTGTTGTTAACATGGTATGTGTGTTTTATGGCGTGATATCCAGACTGTTTTTAACATAGATTGTGTGTTTTTTGGCATGATATCCAGACTGTTTTTAACATAGATTGTGTGTTTTATGGCGTGATATCCAGACTGTTTTTAACATAGATTGTGTGTTTTGTGGCATAATATCCAAACTGTTTTTAACATAGATTGTGTGTTTTGTGGCATAATATCCAAACTGTTTTTAACATAGATTGTGTGTTTTATGGCATGATATCCAGACTTTTTAACATGGTATGTGTGTTTTATGGCATAATATCCAGACTGTTTTTAACATAGATTGTGTGTTTTTTGGCATGATATCCAGACTTTTTAACATGGTATGTGTGTTTTATGGCATAATATCCAGACTGTTTTTAACATAGATTGTGTGTTTTTTGGCATGATATCCAGACTGTTTTTAACATAGATTGTGTGTTTTATGGCATGATATCCAGACTGTTTTTAACATAGATTGTGTGTTTTTTGGCATGATATCCAGACTTTTTAACATGGTATGTGTGTTTTATGGCATAATATCCAGACTGTTTTTAACATAGATTGTGTGTTTTTTGGCATGATATCCAGACTGTTTTTAACATAGATTGTGTGTTTTATGGCATGATATCCAGACTGTTTTTAACATTCCCTGTGTGGGTTTTGAGGCCCCATTGGAGAGAAACAAGAATAGACCCACTGCCTCCTCAAAAAGCATGTCCTAGGAGTCTACTGATTGGGGGATTTCCTGCGAAGTTGGAATGCATCTGCCTGAGAGGCAAGAAACCAACAGCAGTCTGTTTACAAATAAGCTAGATCTGTAAAATGGATGTGCACATTTAAGTTCTGCAACAAAACTAAAGTCCAGAAATGGGCAAAATAACCAGAATTATCTGTCGGAGCTTACATCTGGTGAAAGCCAAGAAGAAGAAGAACCTCATTCTATATATAGCAATGCGACAACCTGTTTTAAAAGATCCATCCATACCTTTGGTGCATTTGGCATAGTGCGTTAGATCTGTATTATTGTATAGACTTGTCAGCACTAGATGTGGCGATGTTACACTTTGGTAGTTCAGTGGCTTATATGCCTCCCTGTCAAACTGGTGGTCTTGTGTTTGATTCCCTGTTAATGTTAATTTTTTTATGTGTTGTGTGTGTGTTTGTGTGTGTGCATAACACATGTATTTAAAATGTTTTGTATATTTGGGCCTTATTTTAAATTGTAAGTCTGTATGGGCTTTACTTTGAAATGTATAGCTGATAATTTTGGTCTTATTTTAAAATGTATATCTATATATTTGGCCTTGTTTTAAAATTATATGTATATAGCTGTGTGTAAATATATAGGCGGTGGTCTTATACCATGAGAAGCAGTATCGGGCAGCCTTGTCAGTGCTGGAGAAGCTCTTTAGATACATCGAGCCAATAGGTAGGTTTGGCTTTTTTTAAATTATTATTTGAATGGCCAGAACAAACTGCATTTAAGACATTTTACAGAAGAACATCTGGGAGGAAGGCTAGTGGAAGACTAAGAAAGAGGTGGATAAATGGTGTAGCTGAAATCTGCAAAAACTGCCAATTACTGCTTTTGTTATTCCACTTTTGCAGTGAAGGTGGGGGGGGGGAGGTGGGCTTTGAGCCTGAGGATTTACAGCCGCATGGCTAGTGCTGTCGCCACGACTGTGCAGGTGAGGATTTATTTTGCCCCTGACAGAAAAAATCCCCAGCCTTACCGAGTATTCGAACCCTGGTCTTCCTCATGGGAGCCCAGTGTTCTAACCGTTCGGCCAGCCACTCCTCAGTCTGCAAAAAGATTAACAAAATCCATCAGCCAGGCCACTCGAGAAGCACAAGGCTAATACAGAAAGCACAGCACTGGGCTATAACCTGGTAACAGTGAGACAACAAAAGAAGAAGAAAGAAGGAGAAAACCACATACAATATGATTGATGGCATTAAGGACAGTGTAACAAACATAAAGGTCAACTTATGCAGTACATTAGAAAGAGCACACAATCCTAACATCTCCTTTAAAACACCAATGACGTAAATGGTGAAGGAGAAGAAGTTATTTCAGTGTCACATTCTACAAGCCTGCCAACTGTGCTTACAGCTTCAATGAGAAACCTAGCATCAAGCGCAAAATGTGCAGAGCAAGTATAGGGAATACGAAGGACCAACAATTGTAATTTTTATTCATAGAGACATCCAGCTTCATGATCTGACCTGAGCATATGAAACCCAGTGCAAAGAAAAAGAGTCAGTTTATGTTTGTGTGTATGTTTTGTATATAATTTCCACAAATAAATCTAGCTGTCACCCAAAAATAACAATAAATGATGAAGAAATTGAAAATGTCACAAACTTTGAATATCTAGGCTCTATAATAAATAGCAATGGAGACTGTTTGACAGAATTAAAAGGAGGATGGCCATAGCAATGCAAAGATTAAACAGCCTTAAAAGTCTATGGTGAAGCACTAGCAAGGAAATCAAAATTATAATTGTGAGAGCATGCATCTTCCCTGTAGCAACATACGGATGTGAGTCGTGGACTATCTCCCAGTCCTTGAGAAAGAAAATAGGGGCTATAGAAAGATTCTCAGAATATTTTGGACAAAGAAGAGGAGAAATACTGACATCGTGAAAGATCTGAACATCAAGGAGGATTGGCTAATAAACAGCATTCCGTCTCGGAAGCTGAAACATTTTGGCCATTTTAAGCGCCATGACGGATTGGAAAAAATTATAGCAGACGGCATGGTACCAGGAAGGGGGGGGGGCAGGGGCTGACTGACACGATGGGCACAGGATATAAGTGACTCCTTGAGTGTGAAAACATGAGGCGGGAGAGTTGGCGAGAGACCGAGTTTCTTTCAGGCATACCGTGATGAGAGCGACGTTCTGCAAGGGACTTTACATGATGATGATGTATGTTTTGTTTCTTTTCATTTTGCTTATAAAGGCTAACCACTGCAACATCCTTTGTTTATTGTAATTAGTTCTGTAAAGCTAACATATACTTTGTGTGTCTTTCCCCCCCCCCCCCCCTGTTTTTTTTTAAATACTGTACTGCATACATACATACATACACACACACACACATATATATATATATATATATATATATATATATATATATATATATATATATATATATATATATATATATATATATATATATATATATATATATATATATATATATATATGAGGCAGGAATCAGAGCACCTGTGGATGTCTGGAAGACCCTGAGGATAACCCAAATGATAACGAATAATCACTTCTCTAGTCCATGTCTTGATGTTTTATGTATGTATTTGAGTTTTAAAAATTATGTTTTTACATAATTTAAAAAAAAAAAAAATATTTTGAACACTACTGGTGTGACAAGCGATTTTCACTCGTTTATTTCTTCTGCTTCTCCTATTCGTTCACCCACTGTAAACTATGGCCAGAAAGTCCTGTTTACTAATTCATGTATGGACTAATCTTGTTCCAGAACTTGAGTTTTATTTACACCTTCATTTTACAGATCTGGCTTATTTGTATGCAGATTGTTGGTTCCCTGCCTCTCAGGGAGATGTTCTCTTACTTCGAAGGAAACACCCCCTAATTTGTTGACTTTTACAACATGCTCGTTGGTGAGGCAGTGGATCTATTCTCTACACACATGCATACTCACTCACATGCGCACACACTCACATGCGCACACACACACACACACTCACATATTACATTCTTTTTGTGTAGGCAGAGGGGTCTATTTTCTCCCCTTTCCCCCACAATTTTGCCACAGAACCCCCACAGGGAACTCACACTTTTGATGCTTGTGATGTGATCTTTCCAGATGAGACACTGGCTCAGAAGATGATGTTGTTACTGACAGAGTTATACCTTACAGTTCATCAGGTAAGCCAGTTATGTTTTTATTTTATGTTTTAAATAGTTTAGCCTCTCCAGGATTGGAGGCTGTAGAGGATATGAGAAGAAATGAAACAGACCCATCTGTCCGTATACTGACACACTGGCTGCCCCTAGGCATCTGTGTGGGAAATGTCAAATAAAACTATAATGGACACGGAAGTCCACTGTAGTCAAAGTCCAACATGCCACAGAAGCAAAGTACTCATTTTATGTAGGTAATCAAAATCCCAGGTCTGCAGGCTGCCTACTGTTGGCCTCGAAAGACAGCTCATAATGAATGAGATGTTCACTATATGGAAGTGAGGTTAAACAGTCATGAGCAGGACATGATGATTCCTTGGTTGAGCCCAGTACTAGAGCTCCGTGTATTGGCTCTGCATTTATAGAAGCCTCCTTGGATGGAGGAGAATGCTCATATTCTGACCCTGCCTTCTCTTGAGGGCTGACCAGCATTATGTGCCTTCTCTTGACCAGCCTTATGTGAGGCCCCACCGGTGACCTGGGAAACAAATATGACCACACAAAAAATGAGACTGCTATGCCCCATGAAAATAACAGGAAAGGTTAACCCATCAACAAAGGCCAAAAGGTGCTAATATCGCAGTCATGGCTGTAAACGGGCACAACACAATTACATCTTTGGATAAATGCAGAAAAAGAAGAAAACATCTCATGGATGAGAATCACACAGGTACAAATCCGGGAAACCCTGTTTAACCATATTGCCATTTAGCACAGTTATATTGGGGCACCAATGCCATGGACCATGTTGTGTGGAGGGGGGCACAGCAGGAAGGGAAAGAAGAAAGGAAGAAAGGAGGAGAGCTGAGCATTTGAGAAGAAACTAAATGCAAATGTTTTCAACCGGTCCTGAAATCCCATGCTGTAATTATGGAAGACTTTTCTTAGCGCGGGCCTGGTAGTCACACTCGCCATCGCCGTGGGTTGCAAGTCCCATGCCTCTTCTTAGCACAGTGTAACACCATTGTCTGGAAAGACGGAAAGGTGCCAGTCATTAGGGCACCATAAAACGTTTTTGAAGTAACATGTCCTGTGTGGGTGGCATTTATGATTTTGATGGATTTGTTCTCTCAGGACTCAGGAATAAAGACAGCTTACCAACGCAGTTACCATGGAGCCCACAAGCTAGCATTTTGATGAAAATCAGGCTTCTTCTTCTCTTTCTCTTTTGCCACTTCAGGTATTGAGGGAGATAATAAGGTTCTGCTTTTGGCTGTTCTAGCCGCCTTGACCGTAGACATATCGTGCTGTTGTACAGTTTCTCTGATGTTATCTTTCCATGTTCTTTGTCTCCCTTTTTAGTGTATGCCTTGTATAGTATGACGTCACATAGTTCTCTGATGTTAACTTTCCATATTGTTCTTGGTCTGCCTCTCCTCTGGTACGTCATAGCAAGGCATTCTCTCCAAGTGGGCGAACCATCTGATTTGTTGTCTGTTTCACAATCACAGCTCCTGATGACTGCACTAGCAATGCAACCTTAATGCCTCAGTCTCCCGAACACCCTATTCTGTAAACCCAAAGATAAATACAGGCAGTGCAGACAGTTGAATGTGTTTGTTTGACATTCTGCAGCCATATGATGCGATGCGGATGATAGTGAACATTGAAAAGTTTCTCTCTGGGAAAAGCCAGTCTTCTCAGGATAAGGACAAAGACAGGAATGACTCCATCTATGCAGCAGCGCAGGAAGCTTTGAAGGCCAAACTGACTTTGGTAATATTTTTTTTATTTGATATCAGTGTCATTTAAATCATTGTATGACCCTTCCTTCTTTCCTGTTTGTCTGCCTCCTCTCTCTCAATCCCTTTTTTCCTTTTTCTCTCTCCCCCCACTCTCTTTCCATCTTTTCCTGCCTTCTCTCTTTCTTTCTTTGTCATTCCTTTTCCACTTCCTTATTTCATTATTTCCTCCCTCTCTGCTTTCTTTCCTCACTCTCTTTCTGTACGCTCGATTCCTTCGTTCCCTTTCTCTGTGTCTTTTATTTCAACCTTTCCTGTCCCTCTACCTCATTTAATTCCTTCCTACCTCATTTTATCCTTCCTCCCACCCTTTATATCTCTCTCCTTCCTTCCATTCCTTCTCTCTGCATCTGTCACAGACCTCTGGGTGACCTTGCTGGTCCGTGGCTCGTAACTGGGCCTATGACAGACAGACTAACCTTTAACACACACTGAACCCGAACGCACACAGAGCACACACGACAATATTTTTTGGAAGTACAGGTAATACATAGACAGTTGACTTCCCGCTGTGTGGCCACCTATTGCCTGGACCCTCTGGCCGAACGGGCTTTACAATCGCCTCGTCCCCCAGTACGTGCTACAGGCAATCTCCTGGTGTACAAACCACAGCCCGGCGAGATACGTTCTTTTCTATCGCCACGCTGACCCAATCAAACTGTCACAGCCTCTGTCTAGCACAGGGTCAGAGTGCCAACGTTAGCCACTCTCTCACAGCACATGTACATAAATACTCTACACAAGAACTATCCTATCCTAACAGAACACTGTACATAAACTATCCAGTCACTAACAGAAATATCTTAACTCTAATACTATAACTGTCTTGCTAAACGTCCTCTCTTCCTGACCGACGCACACCGAATGTCCCGTTCTCTCTCCCTCGTGTCTCTTGACCCCGTTCACCAGCTCAGTCCCAAAAGCCGTAATCGTGTTGCGGATTTGTCCACAACACGGTTCACTCTTTCTTGCTTTATCCTGAGCGCTGGTTTCGCTGTGCAATCACAGAATGGACTTGCCCAGTCACGGCACTGACCTTTGTGTCAACCCTGGGGTGTCACCTCAACACGCACACCTTACGGTGTGGTACATTCCGCCACTGACTGTACTCACAGGGTTGTGACATTCACCCTTCCTCTGAACTGATACTTCCTGACAAAGTCAAGTATCAGCAAAGCATGGCCTGCCATCATGTACAGTCATCTTTTTAAATTTTATCGTCAACATTTAGTTACCTAAAAAAAAATAAGTCATGTACTTTTGGGTCAATCACCTAAGACAAACTATCTGGCACATATTTAATAGGTATATACATTCAATGGGTAAGCTCCTCCCTAATGGGTAGAAATGGTATCAGAATATCTTTGGCAAGAGTAATAATAATTTTTACAAATGTAAAGCATAAAATAAATTATTGTTTCATGCTTATTCCTGTGCTGCTTTTTTTCTCTCCTAACTTTACCCTCATTAATAGATTGTTTCTTGCACTCTAGTACAAAGTTCGCTGCAACTTAATGGCAAAGGTCATGAAAAACAAAAAGGAGTGCAAAGCATTACAAGGAAATGTAAGTAGCAATACTTTTCTTTAAAGGCATATACAAATTATTGCATGTAAATGTAAATGAATGAATGAGTCGAGAGTGGACATCACTGCATTTGGGGTATTCCCATACACCAATGGTTTAGGGGGGGGGTTGTTATACTTACATTTTGATTACATTTTTTTTTAAGTATCCAGAAATCATGAGTTGTAAACCCTTTGGCTCAGTACTATAGATATCGCAACCTTTCGGCCTTGATTCCATTATAGGTACCATTAATCTGGGAGAAATATGGCTTTTCTGCCTACCCCAGGGAGTGAACCCGGACCACAAGGAGTTCGTCACCTGGCCGCCGCGAAAGTCAGGTTAAACCAACTACGCTAATGATCTGTTATACTTACGTTTTGGTTTCATTACATATAAAATATTTTTAAAAACTATTATAACAAAATGACGAGGCCATTTTTGTTTTCATAAGCAGAAAAAAATTATAATTAATTTAATAAGACACATTTTTATGAAAGATTAGGAACACATTCTGACCAAAAAAGCATATCGTCATATTTTCTGTTTCTCTTGTTGCAGAGTCTATTGTCCTCTACTTTTTAGTCATACTTTGTTAATGGGGGGGGGGGGGGGGGGGGGGGTGTACGCGCGTAAAGGTCTTGCTGTATACTCAATGGGGGAGGGTTCTTGCTATATACTCAGGGTTAGGGAGGTTTCTGTGGGACTCTTGTCATATAGTCAAGACAAGGGGTGTGAGGTTGGGGGAGGGGGGGCAACTTTTAAGATAAGATAAGAGTTGGAGGCCACTGTAATTCACGATCCCTTCCTCCTCTTCTAGCCAGTGAAGTGTTCCCATGTTGATTGTGCTAGTTTCAGCATGATTAGAAGTTTGCCTTTTCCTCTCGCTGTTGGGTCAAAAGTCATATAGACCCTTTGTTCACTTCTAGCTGAATCATTCTCACCAGATATGACTGTTCTGTTACCTCCTGGTGTGGGCTCCGGAGGCCCCATTTTATAGGGGGGGACGGGACACTAGACCCCTGTTGTCCCCAAATCTTGTCATAGGAGGCGACTAATTAGGTGTTTCCTTCGAAGCCTAGGAAGGCAAGAGACCAAGAGTCTGCATACAGATAAACCTGACCTGTGAAGTGGATGTGTGTGCAACACTCAAGTTCTGAAATAAGACCAGAGTGCAGAAGTGGATGAACAATTTGCAGAAGTGGATGAACAATTTGTACTTTTACCGGAATTTACATCTGGTGCACGTGAAGGTTTGAGAGGTGGCCTAGGAGTTAGGCAAATTATACTCTCCACAAGGGTTTTCAGTGCGAAGTGGTTAGGCCTTTTGCCTCACACTGTAAAGGTAGTGGGTTCACTTTTGGACTGGATCCTTCAGTTTCCCAGTGCATGTATATGAGAGATCCCTGGGGTCATTACTGGAAGTTCAGTTTTCTGCTTTATGGCAGTGTCTTGGCAGCTGAACTGCCATCCTACTAAGGTATAACAGGCTGTAGAGGATAACACCCATGGCAGTGAAAATGGGCCTTTTAATGCTTTTTTCTTTAACTTATGTGAACAGTAATGCATATTTAAGGGACTCTGGAGTTTAGGCAGGGATTTTGTTTGTCCGTAGTCACGGCAAGTTTTCTTGGGACATAAGACAGACTGCTGAACTAGCCTTTTAAGTTGCCACATTGACATTTCAGTTAAGAGATCTATGAAGCTTTAGATTTGTTCAGCATGAACATGATGGTAGTCTTTGAACATTAAGTACAGAAAAAATCTGGATAGATTGGACAGGTAACACTACACCTGAGAGAGAGAGAGAGAAAGAAAGAGATGGGAAAATGAGAAAATTGAGAGAACAACAAAGGAATGGAGAGAGAGACAGTGATTATTGAAGAGTATTATCTCCTCAAAGGTTATACACTTGTGCAGTTTCTTTTACCTCCATCCTTTTTATGTTTAGAATTAGGGTTGTTGGGCATTTGTGCTTTCTTTCTTTTTAACAAACTTTCAACACACTCAAATAAAATAGAGGGAAGACCGAATGAACTGTTAAACGTGTGGTGGAAAAAAATCTGAAATTTTTTTATCCTGTGTTTTATTTGATTATTTCTAACAGGGCCAATTGGTGAATTATCTTTTTCTGCTTCAGCATTCCGAGCCTTTGAGGTTCATTGCTGCAGATATCACCCGCCTCCACTCATCTCTCTGGTTGGCCTTCTCTTTCCAGTTGGTGACACCAAGTGTTTGCAGATCTGCCTGGACATTATCTCTCCATCATCTTCTTGATCTGCCTCGTGGTCTACCACCAATCATCTCTTTGTGTATACAGTTTTTATTTCTCTGTCGTCTGACATTCTTTCAATATGCCCCAACCATTTCAGTCTATTAACTGTCATTATGCTAGTGATCAAAGGTGATTTAAACAGATTATGAATTTCGTTTTGTTGTTGCTTCTCACTCTCCATTACCCATTGTTTGCCTTTTTGATAGGTCCAAAGATTCGTCTTAAGACTGTTTTTGAAAACCTGTATTAAGGCTTCATCTCTTTTAGTTGTGTCTCAAGTTTCAGAGCCATATAAAACGACTGGTCTTATCAATGTTTGGTGTTGCGAGACAGACACTTTGACTTTAGCAGATGTTGAAGGGCATAGTATACTTTATTTCCAGATTGTATTCTGGATTGTGAATTATGATACAGCTAAAATTTTTGTTTATCAAATGTCATCTTTGATTATTTTGAACAGAGCCAGCCAGTAAATTACGTGAAGGCATACTATGAATATTTGAAAGGCAACTTGAAAAAGGCAGCCAAGATGTTAGGCAACCCCCCAGCTTTTCATGTAAGAATTTATTTGTTTGGAAACTTTCTTTTTCTGTAAGCCTTTATGTGTAAGCAACTTTCTAACTTTATTTAAACATTTATCACTTACACAGCTTTCTAACTTTTCTGGAAGCATTTATGTTTTAGGCAACTTTCCAGCTGTCTCTGTAAGGTTAGATAACATTCCAACTTTTGTGTAAGCATTTTTATGTTAGGCAGCTTTCCAACTTGTTTAAAAAGCATGTTAGGCAACTTTCTGTATAAGCTTTTATCAGTTAGGCAACTTTCTAACTTCTCTGTAAGCATTTATGAGTTAGGCAACTTTCCAACTTTTTTGTGTAAGCATTTATATGTTAGGCAGCTTTCCAACCTGCTAGCATGTGAATTTTAGTTTGAGGTGTCTGGTAAAGGACAGCTAACTTTAACCTTTCTTCTTTTTTTTGTATCCGATCTCAGATATCCCCCACCAGCGGAGAATGTCTGGCAGTAATGTACGCCAACAACCAGGCACTTATCAACATGTGCCTGAACAAACCCAACCTGGCTGTCTGTCAGCTGCGAGATGCTCTCAGGTTCAACGAGAAAGCCGTCAGGGAAGCTGTGCCCAATGATAAAGGTCAGTTTTATCTATAGTACAGTTCTGATTGATTGATAGGGACCTTTTCATCTTTCCAGGCGAAATTGTTATATTTCGCTATGAGGAGGCATGGGACTCACAGCCCATAGTGACGGTCAGTGTGACTAGCAAGACACCCTGCGTTAATTAAGGCCAGGAATGAAGTTCCTCCTCTTGATAGCACAAAGCCTGGGCAGTATTGTAGAGACCATATGTTGTCCATGTATCACGATCTTTCACCTTGTTTACTGTAAAAGAAAGGTAACACCTGTACATTTGGAAAAAAGCAGGCTGCAGAAGCTGCCGGATGAGAAGAGAAATGTGCTATTAGTCCACCTTTCTGAGCTTCCCTCCTAGACCAGCTGCCAGCCAAAGCTAAGGGCCTAGTCTGCCCTGCTATAACATTAAAGTTTTCAGGCTGTATTCCCTCTTCCTAGAATAAGGCTGGTATCGTCCTAAATGAGCCACTCCGCCTGAAGCCGATGGCACAGTGTGGGATGTCAGGTTTGTTAGAGCGCAGTTTTCGCTCAGAGGTTTTGCGCTCTGCACTGGTTTGTGCGGACTTAGTTTATTTCATAATCTGAAAAATATTTTGATGTGTGATCTTATTTGTCCGGTTTCTTCTTCTTCCTCCTCCTGCGCTGCTGCTTCTTTTCAGGTATGTTTTTATAATTAAAAAAATTTAAAAAAAAAAGATGATAAATAGCTCCATTCCCACTATTTCTTCCTTATTTGCCTCCGACCCTTCTTCTATTCCAAATCTTTGGACTTATAAAACGGGATGAGTACCAAAAAATTTTCCCATAAGAAATGAAGGGAGAACGGTTTATCCATTTCCATGGAACAAAATCCTATTGTTATTGGCAACCTCACCTTTGCTTTGCTGAGAAGAGTTGAGTGCCTACTGGAATTGTGCTGACAAGGCATGAAGAGAAGGAAATGTTATTGTTTGGCTGGAGAGTCCTATTCCAGTAAAACTTCAGGAATCTGAAATTCTGGTGTTTGTCTTTCTTTTTTTTTTACTTCTCTCTTTTCCCCGCTTGGACCTGGTTGGGGCTCACGTTATAGCAGACAAGTCATATTTAAAAAAAAAAAGGTTGTATACAAAGCAAAACTTTTAACATCTAAAGAGGACATATACCAAGTTTGACTTATTTTTCTTCTTTGCCAGCTATAAACTCCGGTGGACAATTCTGATTGTTTGTCCACTTCTAGACTTTAGTCTTATTCCAGAACATGAGTATTGTATGCGCACCAGTTTTACAAATCTGACTTTGCATATTGTTTGTTTCTTGCCTCTCGGGGCAGATGCACTCCGATTTTGAAGGAAGCCCCTAATTAGTTGACTCTGGTGACATGCTTTTTTGTGTGTGTGTGTCAAGGCATTAGGTCCGGTTTTTTTCCTCTTAAAGGGTCCCAGAACCCACACGGGAAGGACTTATAAAGAGGGCGTCTCCTGAGGTACCTCTTTATTTTTATTTTGAAAAATGAAAAAGGTAAATATCAAGCGTTAATAAATTCTCTTTATTCTTTTGCTGCTTCCAATGAGGCATATACTCTTGACCAACTCATGCTGACCTCATCGTAAAATTGAATTTGGTTGGATTTTTTAATCGGAGTATTCTGTGGCGTTCTGCAACATCCTGTAAAAGGATACTAACCTTGTTAAGAGGCGGTGAATCTTCACTGTCTTGTATCCACCTTCACTGTCTTGTATCCACCTTCACAGAGGTTTGCCTCTGCCTGATGTATTTTTTAATCCTTCATCACCATTCTCTCCAGGCCCCCATGATGTTTAACATTGTCAAAACACCCCAGCTTTCAGGTCAGGGTGCTGTTTATGAGACAATTCTCCTTGACGACTCTCAGATCATGGAGGATGTCAATGTTTTTCTTCTTCTTGGTCCATGTTGTTCTACAAAATTTGTCTGTGTAATAGCTCTAGAACAATCTAATACTGTTTCTCCTTGGTCTATGTTGTTCTACAAATGTGTCTGTGTAATAGCTCTAGAACAATCTAATACTGTTTTTCCTTTGAACTGTCTCCAGCGCGACCTCCACTACAGGTGAGCTTCATCAGTCAGCACTATGTCCTCTTCTACAACCTGGGTGTGCTGCAGCTTCACTGTAAGAGGCCCAGTGCTGCCTTCGACTGTCTGGTGGAGTGTGTCCAGGTCTTTCACAGAAACCCCCGCTTGTGGCTGCGACTGGCCGAGTGCTGCATCATGCACTATAGAGAGGTAAGGCTGTTTGTAAAGTGGTACTATTGTTAGTGAGAAATTTTTTGCAAGTCATCATCATGTGCCCTGCTGACTGGCGTAGGCGCTCATGCGTCTCCATAGATCATGATCCCTGGTTGCCTGGAACAGCTCTCTTGATGATATCCCTCCATGCCATCATTTCAGCCCATCCAGCATCATCTCTCTTGATCTGCCTCTACCCGTTTTTCCACTGATTTTTCCAGTTGTCACGATGTTCTCCAATGTCTCTCTTCTCATTATATTTCCAAAGAACAGTGTTTGTCTCTTGCAAGCGGGATGTGGTTTTATAAAGGAATGATGAGAATACCCTGGACAGATATTTAAAAAAAAGTTATGAAGAGGCTGAGCTCCAAGAACAACTGATTGCCTGCATCAATCCAGACCATGCCAGTTTGGATTTTGTTTTATTTGAACTGTAGATTCAGAAATCCTGTTACAAATGCAGCTAAAGTCTTTTCTCAGGACCTTGGAGGGCAGAATGACAGAGGAGGCCTGAAAACATATAGAGAATAAAACTGGAGACAGAGGATAATGCTGTTTTGGTCACTGTTAAACAGTTTGAAACATTCATCTGTTGTGAATTTTTCTCCTACCTAATTTCTTTCACAGTGTGTTTTTTCAAGAATATTTTTGCATTGTGTGTCTTTTCCATTATTTGTTTTTTCTATTTATCTTTTTCATAATTTGTCTTTTTTATTATTTGTCTTTTTTGTTACTCATCTTTTCCATAATTTGCCTTTTCCATTACATCTCTTAGCATTAATCTTTTCCAGCAGGTGTCTTTTCTCTTACATCTCTTAGCATGTGTCTTTTCCAGCAGGTCTTTTTCCTTAAATCTCTTAGCATGTGTCTTTCCCATTACATCTGTTCTGTTAATTTTTATGCCCGGTGTTCTTTTTCTCTATGCCATGTGTCTATTCCATTACATCTCTAAGCATATGTATTTTCCAGCAGGTGTCTTTTCCATTACATCTTTTCTAGGATATTTTGTCCATTATTTCTTCCATTATTTGTCTTTTCCATTACATCTCTCAGCAAATGTCTTCTTCTGGCTGTCTCTCCCTTTTAGTATGTGTCTTTCCCAGAGCATCTTTTTCTGTCTGCCTCTTTAGCATGTGTCTTTTCCAGTTATATTTGTGTTTTATTCAGCTGTCTTATTCAGGGAGTGCTTATTTTAATAAAATGTGTAAAGTGTGTCTCTTTTCCAGTAAGTGTCATTTCTGTTCCCTTAGTTGAGTGTCTATGTCGTAGTTTTGTTGTTATTTACTTCTTGATACCAGCTCCTGACACTTACCCTTGTTTTGCACAGAACAACGATGTGGACCGGGAACACAAACTGAAGCTGGACGTTATACAGGCCTCTGTGGGCTCGGGCTTCCACCACAAGCTTATCTTGGGGCAGGGCGTTCAGAGAAACAAGAAAGTGTGAGTTCTTCCTCCTTCCACTTCCTTCATGCATTGATCCAGTTGTTATTATTCTTTCTGATATCTAACCTTTCTGCATTACAGTTTTCTTCTTTTTTTTTAAAAAAATACAGTTTGATTTATTTCTTCCTTCCTTACTGTCTTCCTTCCCCTTCTTTCCAAACTTTCTTCCTTTTTCACTTTCTTCTTCCTAACTTTCTTCCTTAATTTTTCTTTCTGCCTTCCTACCTTTTCTCATTACTTTCTTTTGTTTTCCCTCTTAAGTAAGGATTGGAGATTTCTTTCTGTTGGGAGCAAAAATAAAACCTGCACAGTTTGTGATGACTGCATTGGCCATGTGGTCTTAAATCTTCGGTTTCATGATATCCACCCTTCCCCCTTTTCCATCATTGTACACTACCCTAAAAGTGATAAGTACAGGCAGTTTAAACAGTTTTTACACTTCAGTTTTGGTAATGTGGGGACCCCCCCCCCCCCGCCACTATTTAAGCCATTGGTACACACAGATTACAGCTTGAGGGGCTAAGCTGAAGCCGGAATTTAAAAAAAAAAAAAGATAGAAAGCAAGCATCCCACAGGGATGGCCGACACATCTGACTTCCTCAGGCGTTTTCTCCCCTAGTTGGCCATCATGGCTCCAATTTGTGTGTGTTTTTTTTTTTTATTATAGACTAATTAGAACTTGATGCCAAATGTAGTCAGTCTCACAGTGGCCACCCTCACTTTCTGGGGCCAGCCTTTAGTGAGTTCATTAACCACTTGTAGGATCTGAAGCCCCAATTTGGGATGGAAGAAAAAACAGAATAGACCCTCTTCTCTGAAGCAAGCATGTCATAAAAGGTGCTGATTGAGAGTTTGCTGTGTTATACCACTGGGCACATGTATCACTGCCTAGCTGTAAACCACAATTCAGCGTGCTAAATCCCTTTTAAAGAGTGAATACTAAAGAAGAAGAAGAAGAAGGATTCATTAAAAATTAGCAGATGAGGGTTTGGCCATCTGGTTGAAGGTTGAATTAAGAACCCACAACCTAGCACCTGGACATTCCCATAACCACTCTGTCCTCATCTTCAGCAGTAATCACAGGGTTCCAATTCCAGTGGAACCAGTAACTGTCTGATTGTATATCCATCCCACTTTTCCCTTGAGTTTCTGCCAGATCCCCTGGCCACTTATCGCAGGGCCATTCTCCTCAGACCTTGATGGTCTGTTTATGCCTCCACACTGTTCACTTGCTTCCAAAGGACCCTTACAACTTCTAGCTTGTCATGTGTCAATTCACCACCAAGTCGCGCAGAACCAGCCAGTCTGTCCCTCTATTCGTTTCCAACACCCCTCTCACATCTGGAGAAAATAATTTTTCAAAAATTCAAAATTTTTGGCCATCTGCCGAGAATGCTCTGGTATCATCGACTGCCACAGAGAGCCAGGCTGGTGAAATATAATAAACACAGAGCACAGGAGAAGACCACAGAAACTGTGGAATGATGGTATCACAAACAGCCCTAAAGAAATTAAGATCAACTTATACAACAATTAAAAATAGCACACCATGATCCTTACATCTCCCCCTCAACACTTCAGTTAGGTAACTGGAGAAAGAGAAGAAGAAGAAGAAGAATTTATTAAATTTTCAAAAAGGTAAATTGCCTGTAAAATCTGACATGAATGTTCAAGATCAGTGTTGATGTGTTCCCCCTGGCAGGGCATCATCAGGTGGTGTATTTCCGACCCTGAGTCTGGGGTTTGCCTCCTTCTGTTTGAAAAATGCTCTGGCACTGTTACCTGTGGATCCTCTGGATGTCAGACCCCCGCCCCAGGATGAACAGGCAGAGTCCGGGTGAGTTCTTCTCCATGCTGTTTTTCTGTGTGTTGAGTTTTTTTCTGTGTGTTGAGTTTTTCCTGTATGTTGAGTTTTTCTGTATCTTGAGTTTAGGGGTTAGTATGATGGCGATGTTTGGTAGTGAAGTGGTTAGTATGATGGCGATATTTGGTAGTGAAGTCATTAGTATGATGGCAATGTTTGATAGTGAAGTGGTTAGTATGATGGCAATGTTTGGTAGTGAAGTGGTTAGTATGGTGGCGATGTTTGGTAGTGAAGTGGTAAGTATGATGGCAATGTATGGTAGTGAAGTGGTTAGTATGATGGCGATGTTTGGTAGTGAAGTGGTTAGTATGATGGCAATGTTTGGTAGTGAAGTGTTTAGTATGATGGCGATGTTTGATAGTGAAGTGGTTAGTATGGTGGCGATGTTTGGTAGTGAAGTGTTTAGTATGATGGTGGTGTTTGGTAGTGAAGTGGTTAGTATGATGACGATGTTTGGTAGTGAAGTGGGTAGTATGATGGCAATGTTTGGTAGTGAAGTGGTTAGTATGATGGCGATGTTTGGTAGTGAAGTGGTTAGTATGATGACGATGTTTGGTAGTGAAGTGGGTAGTATGATGGCGATGTTTGGTCATGAAGTGGTAAGTATGATGGGGATATTTGGTAGTAAAGTGGTTACGGCAGCTGTTTGTCATGAATTATGAATGCAGTCTCATAATTCCATCATATCAACATTCGAAGTCAGGTAGCGGAAGTGTTTGTAGTAGGATGCTTTACATTGGTTTTGATAACAGTGTATCCTTGTTCTTCTTCTGCACGTTAACCGGCTGTAAACTCTGGCGAAAAGTTAATATTTCCGTACTTTAATTTTGCTTCAGAAATTTAGTTATTTAGTTTTGCATGCACATCTGTTCTACAGATCTGGCAGACTGTTGGTTCCTCGAGTCTCTGACAGATGAACTCCCACTTCAAAAGAAACATTCTTATTAGTTGCCTTGTACAACATGCTAGTTAGGGAGAGAGGCCGTCGGTCTATTCTGACCGCCTTCCCCAAATAGAGCCTTTGAACCCACACAGGCAAACAACGGTATGAGCATTGGACTAATTAAGACAGAAATGGCAAACTAGTGAACGTGAAATTATCTTGTAAAAACCACAGACAGCTCGCCGGTTAGTAAAGTAAAGGATTCTTCTAAACACCTTTGGGCATATAGGGCTAGACCTGTGTTTTGTAGACCAGTTGGCACTCGGTTGGGGGGGGGGGGCGTGGTCAACATCATGCCAGCCACTTTTACTTCCCAGGACTGTGCCTGGTATTCACTCATGGCTGATTCAACCTGAGAGCAAGCTCGCCAATTGGTCTACAAAAATATTAATCTAGCATCATTTACCTAATCCTCCTCCAGCCATTTCTGAGAGAGCCGCTGTTGTGTAGCGGCTAGATACCTGCCTGCGGATCTGAAGGATATGGATTCCCTTATTTTAATGACCTTGACTTCCAGCTCGACCCAGCCTTAAATAGGTACCAGGTAAAGTCCTGGGAAGTAAAGGCGGCTGCTATGATGCTGACCACATCACTTATCAAGTACTGATAGTGGTCTATAAAATATAGCTCTAGCCTTATATGCCCAGCTCACCTAAAGGTGCGGCAGAGGGCCCTTGACTTTCTTTTCAACCGTATCTGACTAGAATGCTGCTATATTCCAGCTGATCGGCTGGTTGTTTCCATTTCTATTCTAGAGTTGTATTTTGCTTGCCTTCCAGGCCACCTCCGACAGACCCCTTGCTGATATCTACAGAACCTGGGAACCCACTGAGGGAAACTGAAGTGGCAAACCTCAGGTGGGTTTTGTTGCTTTTAAAAAAAATATAAAATAATGTTGGGTAATTGTTTTATTGTTTGGCATTTTTGTATGCATGCTTTTTTTTTTCTATTGGTATGTGATATAATTTTTTTTAATAATTTCAGTTTATTTTTGTGATAGTTGTGGAAAAACTAATGGTTTTTTTGGGTAGCTTTTTATGTGTGGGGTAATTCTTGGTAAACAAGCTTTATTTGGTGGCTTTTTGTATCTGTGGCAATTCGGGTGAAATGTTAGTCTGTTTTGTGGCTTTTTGTATGTGTGGCAATTCTGTGGGAAATGTTGGTCTGTTTTGTGGCTTTTTCTATCTGTGACAGTTATTTAGAAACAGAGTTTGTATTTTTGCTTTAAAAAAACAAACAGAAAAAGTAGTATAGCAATAAATGTAATCTAATAATATTTTAAATCTAATCTAATAATGTTTTAAATCTAATATATTAATGTTTTAGATCTAATATAATAATGTTATAAATCTAATCTAATCTAATAATGTTGTAAATCTCATCTAATAATGTTGTAAATCTAATCTAATAATATTTTAAATATAATCTAATAATGATGTAAATCTAATAATGTTATAAATCTAATCTAATAATGTTATAAATCTAATCTAATAATGTTATAAATCTAATCTAATAATGATGTATAATCTAATAATGTTGTAAATCTAATCTAATAATGTTGTAAATCTAATCTAATAATATTGTAACTCTTATCTAATAATGTTGTAAATCTGATCTAATAATGTTGTAAATCTATTCTAATAATATTGTAAATCTAATCTAATAATGTTGTAAATCGAATCTAATAATGTTGTAAATCAAATCTAATAATGTAAATCTAATCTAATAATGTTGTAAATCAAATCTAATAATGTTGTAAATCTAATCTAATAATGTTGTAAATCTAATCTAATAATGTTGTGAATCTAATCTAATAATATTATAAATCTTAGGTAGCAGAAATGCTCTAGGGGACTAGACTGCTAGCCCTGTGTGACTTATAACATCATGACAGGATGATTACGGTGCCAATGATCTGTTGTCTCTGTATTTTCTCCCTTGACCAGGTGTTCCATCCTCGCTGCCAGCGCCTATGTTGCCCTGTGTGAAAACGAGTATTATAAAGCTCTTGCTCATGCCGCCAACCTTCTGCGCCAGCCAAACCTTTCTCCTGCTCAAAGGTAAAGCTTGGTTGTGTTGATTTAAATTATATAACATATTTAGGAGATACTGTGTTGAGTTAGGAACTCCCAGTGTATGTTGGGGGCCTCATTTTTGTGAGGAAAAGAAAAGATTCCAAATGTATGTTGTGAAAGGCATCTAATTAGGCCTATTCAAACTTCGATTGAAGTCAGAGTGCATCTACCTGAGGCAAGAGACCAATAATCTGCATAAAAACAAGCCAGGTTTGTAAAACGGATGTGTATGCAAAACTCAAATTCTGCAGCAAGGCTAAAGTCCAGAAGTGGACGAACACCCAAATCTTTCCATCAAAGTTTACAGCTGGTGAGCATGAAAAAGAATAAGAAGAAGAATTAAGAGCATACAGCACTTGGGACATTCCCATAAACGCTCCATCTCCATCTTCAGCATCAAGTCCCAAATTCTGATGTTACCTGTGGCAGTTTGCTTGTATCACTGTCATGCCTCTTCTCAAAGTGTTGAATCTTGGAGGGCCAGATCTCCTGGCACTTCCTGCTGTACCATTCTTTACCGATCAGGATGATCTATGTGAATTCTATAATTTCCTATTAGTCTTTAAAAAAGTCCGCTCTGTGGCTAAGTCGATGCAAGCGCTTCATAATGCCGGGATACCAGGTTAGATCCCAGCTGCGGGCCATGCGCCTTGCATTGGTTTCGACAGTGGCATCAAGAAAGCCGACTGTCCAGAAAGCAATGGCAAACTACTAGACGTATATTTGCCAAGAAAAACCTCACAACAGCCAGGAGCTGTTAGGGTTGGTTCTGAAACGTCCTGTAAAGGATACACAACTAACCTTTAAAAAAAAATAATAATTAAAAAAAATGTATCCCTAAAAGAATTACTTGTCCTTCCATTTACAGAACATCCCATTCATCCATTAACCAATTTTCCTGTTTATCCATTAACCAAAAGTACCTATTCTGAGGCCATCAGAACCACCTGTTCATCCTTTAACAAACTACCTAATAATCCTTTAACAAAAATACCTATTCATACACAAAGAAAATGATTTGTACCTGTGAACATAAGTTCTGTATCCAACTGACAGATACCTGGGCTACATGTACAAAGGGGAAGCTCTGATTGCTTTGGACCGGATAGCGGATGCTGTGGATACTCTAAACCCGGATAATGTGACAGATGTTAGTACAACCTTACCAGAGTCTGTGACAGATCAAGGTAATCTTTTGTTTGCTTGTTTGTTTAGAACCCTTTTCACCAGGGACTTATGAGACATGTGGTGCAGGATCCATGTGTTTATCGACCAGTCAGCATTTCTTCTTTGCATTCACCGGCTGTAGTCTTTGTCACAAAGTGCTGGCTGTTCATCCACTTCTGGACTTTGGTCTTGTTCCAGAACTTGAGTTTTGCATGCACAATTATTTTATTTTTTTTAAAAACAGATCTGGTTTATTTTTATGCAGACTGTTTGTTTCCTCATCTCTCAGGGTGATTCACTTAGACTTTGAAAGAAACGCTCTTTTTGTTTGCCTTTTACAACACGCTTGTTAGGAGGGCAATCGGCCTCTGTGGCTTGGGCGCTGAGAATGCGCTTCATAATGCCGATCCCAGCTGTGGACGATTTGCGCTGGTATTGACAGTAGTACTGAGAGCTGACCATTCAGTAGCAGTGGCACACTGTCTAGAAAAACCTCATCAGCCCCCCCCCCCCCCTCCCAAATGCTGGGGTTGGTTCTGCAACATCCTGTAACGGATACGCAGCTACCTTGTTGTAAGGGCGTCGGATCTAATCTTGTTTTTCCCGCCCAAATTCAAAAAAGGGCCAGTTGGCGTCTGGCATTGTAAAAGTTCTTCATAATTCTGAGGTATCTGCGAAACGTTTGATTCCAGCCACGGGCGATTTGACAGCAAGCCACCTTGCCTTGAATTGAACATGGGTTTCAGGAGGTGACCATTATGAAAGCAGTGTCAAATTACTAAAAGTAGAACTGTCTAGTTAAACTGAACAGCTAGACAATGCTGCGGTTGGTTCTGTAAATCCTGTAACGAATAGGCAACTGACGTTTAACTGTGATTAAACCAGTTTTAGTTCCTGTTAAAGAATGTGAACCCTTTAAGTTACCAAGCATGTGAGGCTACAGACACCATCTTATGGCTACAAACACAAGTATAGCTACAGACACCACAGTGAGGCTACAGACACCACAGTGAGGCTACAGACACCACAGTGAGGCTACAGACACCACAGTGAGGCTACAGACACCACAGTGAGGCTCAGACAACAATTTATAAATTACACGCCATATATCTTTTTATAACTGATGCTGAATTACAAATCAGAGATTTAGCTGGTGGAGAAGGAGGAGAAGAAATGTGAAAAAGAACTATAAAAAGTGGAAGAGAAGAAGATGATAAGAAACAGAAAAAGAAGCAGAAGATTGTGACAAAAATTCTGGATTCTTGATGAAAGAAGAGGCAAAAGATATGATGAAGTACAAGATGATGATGACAGCGTGAAGAAGAAGCAGCAGAGGATTATGTTATTCTTCTTCCTTGCATTGATGCTGTAATCTGGTTGTTCATCCACTTCTCAAATTGTCTTGCTCCAGAATTTGAGTTTTGGGTGCACATCCGTTTTACAGATCTGGCTTAATTATAAGCAGACTGTTGACTTGTCACCTCTTCCATAGATGCACTCTGACCTGAAGGGAAACACCCCTAATTAGTCGACTTTCAGGACATTTTTGTTCAAAAGGCTTTTGTTCAGCCCCCCCCCCCACCCCCTCTTTTCCAGAAAGGGGCCCCTGAGCCCACACAGGGAGCAGATGAACATGAAGAGGAGAAGGATGTATCAACTCGTGATTATTTTAGTCATTTCCATATGCATTTTTAATGTATCTCTCGCTCAGTTCATTTCAGTATTGACTGATAAATAAGCATCAGTGAAGATGATTTGACGTTTATTTATTTTTTTTTAGAAAAAGACCAAGAAAAATTGGCAGAGAACAGAGGTGAGTGTTTGTCTTGTTTGTTCTTGCACTCTATCTATGTGTGTGTGTGTGTATATATATATAATATATATGTGTGCACAGAGGAGGGTCTGTGAAGACTTAGTCTTGTCCTGTTGATTTTCCTGTTTATGTTTTTAAATAGCATATCCATTGTTTTTTTGGGGGAGGGTCAGTTTTAATTTTTTTTAAATTAATTATTGGTGTCTAGTGTGTTGCCTGTTTGTATGTGATATTAACGTTTGAGTAAAATGTACAAACACACACACACATGGAGAAAAGGAGAAACAAAGTTAATAATCTTTAAGATTTGATTTAATTTATTATTTTTACACAATTCTAGAATCCCTGGTGAAATGGCAGCCGTCCAATGTGACTGTAGCCAGGGCATTCATGCAGTACAACCTGGCCGTAATGACTGTGTTAAATTAAATAGTTAAATTAATGACTGTGTTCCTCATTAATGACTTTGTTAAATTAATGACTCATTAAATTAATTCCTGTGTTGATTAATGACTGTGTTAAATTACTGTGTTTAAATTTGACTGTGTTAAATTAATGACTTAGTTTCCTCTGTGTTAAATTAATGAGTTAAATTAATGACTGTCATAAGTTACTTTTCTTATCTATTGCTGTGTTCATGACTGTGTTAAATTAATGACTGTGTTAAATTAATGACTGTGTTAAATTAATGACTGTGTTAAATTAATGACTGTGTTAAATTAATGACTGTGTTAAATTAATGACTGTGTTAAATTAATGACTGTTTCAGAGTTCTGAGAAAGTGGGAACACCCATTCCAGTCCACATGTTTTATTTGAAACTCTACTTGGATCTGAAACAAGGTAGGTGGTGTATCCGCACTGATGGTTCTGCTCTCCTGCAACTGATTTATCCACTCTTCCCTGAATGGTTTTCGGGGCCCCCACATTTTGGTTGAGGAAGAGGGGGGGGGGGGGGTGGGATAGACCCATTGTGCCCTCTAACAAGCATGTCGTCAAAGACAACTAATTAGAAGCTTACCAAAATTGGATGTGTGTTGGGATGAAAGACGCAGGATATCGCAGCCTGGCTGTAAACCACAAAACAACGGGTCAGCCACACACGATGAAGAAGAACAATATTCTTACATAATAAGAACAGGCTAGGACAAGGAAGAGCTGCATGTCTGAGGAGGAAAAGCATTTTGTATATCTTGAGACACTTGAGTGTCAGAAAGAGAATACTGAAATGATGTACTCCCAATGTGGGTTCTGGGGCTCCACTTGGGGGGGGGGAGAGAACTAGTTTAGTGCCCCCCTAGCAAGCATTTCATAAAGGGTGAATAATTAGGGGTGATTCCTTTAAAGTTGGAGTTCAAATGCTTGAGAGGTGAGGAACCAACAGTCTTCATACAGAAAAGCTATATTTGTAAAATGGATGTGGAGGCAAGACTAAGAAGGAGGAGAAGAAGATGAAAAGCACCCAAAGCCAGAGATCGAGGAGGGGGGAGGGAGACAAGAACACCTGTGCCATCTGACAGTGTACCTGACTAGAGCTTTCTTCTAGGGAAAAAAACGCCGATAACCACCACAAAGTGTATATTAAAAAAAAGGCCAGTGGCACTGAAAAAAAAAGTCTAAGATAGATGCTAGTACCGCATACCATTGCATACTACCAGAAGAAAGTTCTGTTGTTTTAATGTTGTTTCTACGCTGGGGCTCAGACATCTGGCTTATGATAATTTCCATTTCAACATTTTGACCCTTGAGTAGCCTTGATTGAATAACCCAGGCTGGAAGGTCTATGGTTTAATCATTTTTCATTGTTCATTTAAAGATCACACGTACATGACTATAGGTGCTCCGATCTACTCCTGAGTATGTTTTTTTAGGCTAACTATTCCCAGTCCGTTGTGGTTGATGTAACGGCTGGTGGCTCACATATTGTTTTCCTTTCTCTCTGCTCCAGTTGATACACCCAGTGTATGCAGTCTTTTGCCATGAAACTGAAAGCCTTAGCGTTTAGTCTCTTGTTTGGCATTGATGATGTCTCTCCTGTCCATAAATGGCTCACTCCTGATAGTCACACTGCAGGTCTATGGTTTAGACACTGAGGCGCTGATGAAAACAACAATTTAACGCTACTCTTGGTTTAACTCAGCCTAAAATGGATATCAGGTAGTATTCTGGGAAGTAAAGGTGGTTGGTAATAATATGTCTACCACTATAGGTCATATGCACTAAAGGAATAACAAGGGTCCACTATACTTTCTGAATATAGGGGCAGTTTTAATTAAAAAATAAGCACAACAGAAATTGTTGTTCTTCTTCTTTCGTTTGCTTGAAATAGATTATCTATATCTGCAATGTAGTCTCTAGTATAAACTTCACTGTCTTTTGAAATTCACTCAGCGACCCGTAAAGTTTGACTTGCACCGATTTTTCTCTTGGCCAAAAGTTTTGCCTTGATATGTTGTATTTGGGACAGTCTTGGAGGACATGATCTGTTGTCTCAGGTGCCAATCCCTATGTGCACATGGCTGATTCGCCGATTTTTAATTTTGTGTACATGTTGCTGCGAAGTGGATTGTGTCCTGTTCTAAGGCATAGAATAATAACTTGCTTTGGTCTGTCCCTAAAAGGGTAATTGTTTTGTGCCGGTTTCGGTGGCTTTATGATAGATTTTTTATTATTTCTTTCTTTTGTTGAGAAGAGACTGTTATGTCAGGTTGTTCTTCATTTGCACCTTCCTTAGCTAGTTTATCAGCTCTTTCATCTCCAGGAACTTCACAGTGCGATGGTATCCATTGCATAGTTACCTTACACCAGCTGCCACAAATATTGTCAAATGAATTAAAAACAGCAACTGTTGTGTATTTTTATAAGCTTTTATTAAGTTCGCTTTTGCTTGTTTGATTTGTATACTTGTCATTGTAATCTATGAAAAATAATATTCAATTTTATTTTAAATAGGAAACAAGCAGGGAGCTATCAGCATCATCAACGAGCACTTTGGATATATTTCAAGGAACTGATTTCTATTTGGCACTTCACCATACTATTCACAGACTTCATTTGTGACTTTTTAGTGATCAAAAGTGAATTTGACTGCATCACTGGTGTTTCTGGTTGTAGCAAGGATATACTGTAATGTAGATAGGGAAATGTAATGTAGATGGGGAAATTCATGGAAAAGTTATGTTCTTTGGTTGTAATAAGGAAATATCATAGTGTAAATGGCTAAAAATAATAAAAAAAGTTAGGTGCATATTCTTTACAGGACTTTGCAGAACCAACCCCAGCAGTTTTTGGCTGTTGTGTGTGTTTTTTTTAAGGTAAATTTACATCTAGTAGTTTGCCATTGCTTTCTGTATGATCGGCTCTCAATACTACGCAAGACCTGCAGCTGGGATCCAACCTGGCATTAGGAAGCGCGTTTGCAGCGCATAAGCCAGAAACATAATATAATGTAGCTGGAAAAATAATGGTTTTTCTAATTGCAACATGGAAATAATGTAGAGAGGATGGTTAAATAATGGTTTTTCTAATTGCAACATGGAAATAATGTAGAGAGGATGGTTAAAAAATGGTTTTTCTAATTGCAACATGGAAATAATGTAGAGAGGATGGTTAAATAATGGTTTTTCTAATTGCAACATGGAATTAATGTAGAGAGGATGGTTTAAATAATGGTTTTTCTAATTGCAACATGGAAATAATGTAGAGAGGATGGTTGAATAATGGTATTTCTAGTAATTATGCATATATATCATGAAAAGATATAAAACCGAATGAAAGTATATCAGCGAGCGTTATAGCGTTAACAAACACAAACGAAACGTGAGTGTCGCGGCTACAGAGCCATCATCAGCACATACAAAAATCAAACAGAACAACAGGAATACACAGAATGACTTAACTGACTAATCCTGAAGCAGCCACGTTGTTGTCTTGCGAGTGGAATAGTAATTAAGCAGATAACTCCCATGTCCATGATATTTCTTATATCCATTTTAGCTAGAATTACCTGGAAGCAAAAAAAAAAATTTTTGTTTAATCTGCTTCGATGGAAATTCAAACCTTTGAAAGTTGGCAGGAGATCGGGTGCCTTTTTGGGGTTCGATGATAATGACATTCTGCAAAAGACTTCTACATGATGTTGGTAACTGTGTTAAAGAGAAATAGATCGGTAAATAGCACAACATGTAGAGATAAATGAATAGCAGAACTAGTATAGATCCTTACATATTGTATGTATAGACTTCTATGGAATGAATGCAAGACAGAAGCAAGGAAAGATAACTGAGATAAAGGGAAATAACTTTGTTTTAGTAAACTACCTTCTTGTTGAAACTTAAAAAGCTTTTGTTTGTTTATATTTTTTTTGGTTTAATTGTTTGTTTGTTTGTTATGTGCTTTCACAAATTTGTGAGCTTCCCTTAAATATCTAGATTCTACCTGGCAGTAATGGATTATCCACTTTTGATTTCCTTCTCGAGCTGAGGGAAGATGTCATGTCTGAATGTATCATCCGTCTCGCCATTTCCTTGAGTGTTGAGTGTCGGCCAGATCCACCTGGTTACTCCCCGCAGCGCCATTTTCCTCCGACCATAATGATCTATTTTTGCCTCTGCCATGTTCACTCACTACCACAGAGCTGCCTCACACCATCTAGCTTGTCATACATGAATTCATCACTGAGCGGTGCAGAACTGGGCTACATAAATGATGTCATGAGATGAAACTAAGACATGCAACTTTTCAGACACATACTGTGCTGACAACTGACCCTGTATTTGAAAGTTCAGTTGAGTTAAGAACGAACATCATAGCTCTTGGTATATTTCCATAAGCGCTCCATCCCCATCTTAAGCAGCAAGAAATGAGTTCCAGTTGTGATGGTGCCAGTGGCACTCTGATTGTGTGTCCGTCTTGTGTGTCCCCTGAGTGCAGTGCAGGCCAGATCTAAAGGGCACCATTGTCTTCCGACTGACAATCTAGATATGTCTGCATTGTTCACTTGCTGCGAAAGGGCCCTGACTAGCTTGTCATAAATCAGTTACCGCCAAGTGATGCAGAACCCAGCCGATCTGTCTGCCTACTTATTTCCCAAACACACCTGTAACACCTGGAGAAAATATCCAACAACAACAATCCACAATCTCTGGAGCAATGCACCTGCTTAGGGGCTGAAAAAAAAAAAATCATGTTAGATATATGTTGTAATGTCAGATTGGGGACAGAGTTCTTATGGAAGTGTCCCGAGTGCTACATTGTCGATTCTTAATTCAGCATGCAACATTTAACAACATATCAGATACATGTGATGGTAATGGAATTCCATAAACTGTCTGTGGAAGACTTTGTAACACGTGCAGGTCTTGCTAGTCACATTCGTCATCGCCATGGACTGATTTTCATTCCTCCTTCTAGCACAATATAACACTTCTTCTTTTCTCTACTCATGGAATGCCTTGTAGCATCAGGACAGGAAGAGATTTCTGGACCTAGTCCTTCTTTTCTCTACTCATGGAATACCTTGTAGCGTCAGGACAGGAAGAGATCTCTGGACCTGGTCATTCTTTTCCCTACTCATGGAATACCTTGTAGCGTCAGGGCAGGAAGAGATCTCTGGACCTAGTCCTTCTTTTCCCTACTCATGGAATGCCTTGTAGCGCCAGGGCAGAAACCTCTGGAACGAAATACTTTTCAGTGTCTCCTATGTTTCTGTGGTTCATCTTTTAACTGATCGACCTCTGGCGCTCTCACCGCTGTATGTGTATAATTATACACTCTGTCGCTGTCTGTGGCTTAGGCATTGCAAACAAGCTTCGTAAAGCTGGGGTGCCGGGTTCGATCCCAGCTGCGCGCCTTGCGTTAGTTCCGACAGTGG
Organism: Candidula unifasciata; assembly: GCA_905116865.2. NCBI lineage: Eukaryota > Metazoa > Mollusca > Gastropoda > Stylommatophora > Geomitridae > Candidula > Candidula unifasciata. Next base: position 85,815 of record CAJHNH020002582.1, read on the forward strand.
TATCGAGAAGCTGACAGTTCAGTAGCAATGGCAAACTACTGGACATAAATGTGCCTAGAAAAACTACAACAGTAAAAAAAATGCTAGGGTTGGTTCTGCAACGTCCTGTAAATGATACGCAACTAACGTAGTGCCCTATCTGGTGCCAGTCTTGTTACCTGGCCACACCATTTGATTTATTGTCTACAGATAAAGTTGAGTATTGGTTCTGTGTCGACTCTTCTCCTGAATTCATTGTTCCTAAGCTGACCTTTCCTTGCTGCTACTAGCATGATATAAACATTTCATTTCTGTCATGAATTTTTTTTTCCTTCAAGTGGTTTTTTTGGGGGGGGGGGGGGGGGGAATTCTTTTTATTTATCTATGAATACTAAATAAATCACTGTCAGTTTGCTGGAGGGTCATAGCATTTGCAAACTCTAGAATGGTCAGGCTCGAACTAGACTATCACACTCAGGCTGATATAACAAAACTTAAACTCTAGGGTGTCCGAAATATAACTATGTTGATTAACAAGTCTTCTTGTGTGTCTGATGTCTTTTGCTCTTGCCGATATTAATTTCCAAGTCTGCCATTCTGGCGAGTGATGTGGATTCACTACCCCCAAAATGTGGTCGTCATCATTGTCATGTAGCAGGTCCTTTGCAGAACATTGTTCTCATCACCAGTTTTGCACCACTTGGTCCTGCTGTCCCAGCTGAGATAAAAAGACAAATTATAAATACAATCTTTATACCGACATTAGGTTATCAATGTCAGACTTGGACATTAACAAAAGAACACGAGAGAAGACTAACCACCTGTGAAATGAGATGTTTGAGAATGGCTGTGAATAAAACCAGAAGAGATCGAGTGAGAAACGATGTGATTACAAGAACTATTGGAACCATTCATTCATTTATTCAGTAGCATGTCCCTCGCGGAACCTCGCTGCCATACAACCCTCCGGATGTGGAAACCTCCTGGTCCTGAGCAAGATGTCCTGCGAACATTGGTACACCCATCTGGAGATCATCTGCCACATCCTGCACCCGTCTTCTCCTTGGCCTTCCTCTTCCTCTCTTCCCAGGCATATACCCCTCCATACCGACATTGTTCTCTCTAGACTTCCATGACATTTTCAAGTGACCAAAATATTTCAATTTTCTTTGTTTTATTGTCTTTACTAGCCAACCCTCTTCAATATTCAGCTCTTGAAGTATGGATGCATTTGTTCTTATTGGAACCATACCCATCGTTAAATTTATTGAGAAGCAAAGAATGAAACGGTTTGGTCACCTAATGAGAATGGAACCAACGATGCCAGCATCAAGAGCATACAACATGAAAATCGAAACACCAAGAGGCAGGGAAAGACCAAGAAGAATATGGATTGAAGGAGTCACGGACAACTTGAGACTTCATAACATCACGGCATATGAAGCGACTGAGCGCGCCCTGGCTCGGTTGCCGATCATCTGATAGACTGCGACGCCTAGCGGCACAAACAGATTTTGACAAAAGAAGAAGAAGAAGGTGGTGAATTGATGTATGACAAGCTAGACGTTGTGAGGGTCCCTCTGAGAGCGAGTGAACAGTGTGGAAGCGCAAATAGATCATTACAGTCTGAGACGAAAAGCGCTCGAGGAGTTACCAGGGCGTCCGACCGACGCTCAACACTCAAGGAAAGGGCGAGATGGGTTTACTCCGATATACAATCAGACAGTTACTGGTGCCATCGGAATTGGAACTCTTCGTTTGTTGCTGAAGAGAACGAATGTGTGCTAATGGGGATGTCCCGAGTGCTATGGTGTTGATTCTCAATTCAACATTCACTTACCAAAAGGCTGCGCTAACAAATCTTCATACACTGTTTCTAAAATGAAGGTACACTACTTATAAGTATGCACAAACAATATTATAACAAGTTAGTGGATTCGAAATCTGCTGTTTCTGGACTTATTACAAACTGTAGAGCAGCAATGTTGTACTTACTGAAAATAACAATAGCTAGGGCCTTTCTATTCCGGAATGGTAAGAAGCTGTCGATGTTAAAGTGGGTAGGCATTATAAAATGGCACACAACACAGCAAACGTGGCACAAGGCAACACGTCGCTCAGAACAGATCTTTTATAAATAATCAGAGGGGGAACCTTTGAGGCCGTTAAATATTATGAATTAATCAAGTAACAGAAAGTGTATGGATCGGCACTCATAGAAAGAAGTAGAAAGATAGAAGAACACACTAGACAACATAAAAATCGAAAGCTGTAGTTACCGTGCCGGGAATTGAATCTGTCACCTCCAGACGGTGTCGTAGAGAGCGTTTCTGGAGAAGGCGGTGGTGTTGCCACACAGTCTACAAGCTACTTAATAAAAATAAAGTAAAAAACAGAGCTAGTTGAAAAGGAATGGGCGGGGAGGGGGAGGGAATGGACTGCACGAGGGATCAGACACACACACACTCTCTCTCTCTCTCATGAGAGAGGTCGCCATGAAACCCCCCCCCACTCTCTCTCTCTCCCTCTCTCACTCTTCCCCCACTCTATCTCCCCCACACCCTCTCTCCTTCTCCCCCACTCTCTCTCTTCCCCTTTCCCCACTCTCTCTCTCCCCTCTCTCTCGCTCTCTCTCATGAGAGAGGTCGCCATGTACCCCACCCCCTCTCTCAGCCCACATTTTTCTCTGAGGGTGGGGTAGCACTCGGGGATCTAGGTGGCCATTTCCCACCCAATTATGTGTACATACAGTTTGTAAATTGATAAGGAAGGATTGTTGGGAGCCCCCCAATGTTCCATATTTTTTTTTAACCAATGGGTCTGAGTCGCCACTGAATGTTTGCATAGCTAGTGAGAAGAGGGGGTGACTGGGAGTCGTGCTGGGCCCTGTCCCCACTGATAACATGTATATTTTAAAAGTTAGATAAATAAATAACGTTACGGAAAATCAAAACAATGTTTCCCCATTGTGAATTTGAACAAAGAAGACACAAACAATAGATTGCAAAATTTATTGCCTTACATATTTCGCTGTGTCTCGCGAGGTGCATACTACAGTAAACAATTACATAAATGAAGCAGATAAGTGAATCCTTTATAACTAAAAGTACAGTTTCAACAACGATCAAACATAACTGTTTTTATCTGGGCAACCGTTAAGACATAACCATCTCTTTATGTATACAGAGTTTCGGAAGAGATACAACAAAATATGCCAGGCAATAAATTGTGTAATCTATTGTTTGTGTCTTCTTTGTTCAAATAAATAACGACCTACTTTGTTTAAATAATTTATAACTGGAACAAGTGCCTGGTCTGCTTCTACTTCTTCATATTCACCGGCTGGTAAACTTTAGCGGAAACTTCTTGTTGTTCATCCACTTTTGGACTTCAGTCTTGTTCCAGAACTTGAGTTTTGCGTGCACGCCGTTTTACAGATCTGGCTTATTTGTAAGAAAATTTTTATTCATAGCCTCTCAGATAGATACATTCCAGCTTCGAAGGAAATCCCTAATTAGTTGACTCTTACGACATGCTTTGTTAATAAGGCAGTGGGTTTATTCCCCCTCCCCACACACCCCTCCCACACATAAAAACTCACAATGGGGCCCAAAAAATCCACACTGGAAAAATTGATTTACAAAGAAGAAAAAAAAGTGGCTAAATTATCTCACTTCCGTTGTGATCAGGGCTGCCAATGCTTGGGGTTTTCCCCCAGATCTGGGTTTTTATTTGACGCCTAAGGAAAATCTGGGTTTTTAAAAAAATATATCCCTATATTACAGTGGTTATTTTTCGTTTCGTAACTTTAAATTTTTGTACATTTTCAACACTTTCCACTTTCTTGTTCTTTGTCTTTGTATGCTTGGGTTTTTGTTTAAAAATGGGTTTTTCAAAAAAAAATTGGCAGCCCCTCCAACCAGTATGGGTACTGGTTATTCAAGCGAACAGGGTTTTCACTTTCTAATATGTGGAAACGGCTCAAATTCTAAACATTTTGAAAGGGGTTGGTCTTCAGGCTCAAGCTTAAGTCTGAAGACCACTTCAGTCAGTCACAAGTGAAGTGAAGTCAAATCCTTGCTTGACAACATAGAAGATGGATAGTCCACTTCCAACATGTATCAAGACAGAACAGCCTGATGTAAATAAAGAATTCACGAATCAAGATAAGAGTAAGTCACATATAACATAACAGTATAACAGAAATCAGTTTTAATCTCTATTCTATCTATAACACTGTTTATTTCTTATGATTCTTTAACTGGCTATCTTTAGTGCCCTAAGTTTAAGTTCGGAGGATAGCCCTTTAACTTTGTTATTCTGATTGTTAGCCTTGTGCCACGTGTGTTTCTGTTTTGTTTTCTTTTATTTTATCTAACGATCGTCCACCAGTGTCACTGTTATGCTCATATTTGTCAGTTTGTTTTCTCTTATTTGGAAATCATTTCATTTATGTTTTTGGATTTATGTTTGGTTTTGTCAGAACTTAAAGATACTTCACTTTATGAATAAATTAAATAATCCTGCCTAATTCCTAATTACAAGATTATATTATCTTGGGTTCTGGGGCCAAATATTTTCACACTTTCCCCACCAACAGCATGTAAAGAAAAGGACTAAATACGGGTTTGTGGAAACGGGTATTTTGACCCAAATGGTTGTTATCACAGCCTATTTGTAAACCACAGCTCATTTTGCCAATCCCCTTTTAACTCCTTTAATAACAGAATAATGTTATAGAAAATGCCAGTGTAACAGAATATCCATGACTGAAATTAATCAATGCAATAATTTCAAAATAGTAGTAGTTACTGTTGGACAAGCCAGATTTCGTATGTGTGTTCTGACCGAATAGAAAATGTAAGAGAACATATTAAGCTAGGGCGACAGTGTGTTTCATACATCTGGTCTTGTTTAGGACTCAAAGAAGTAAAGGTGAACACAGACAAAGAAGAGTTCAGACACGTGTCATCTCCACATTGAAGGTTGACTGTAATGGATCTGCAACTCCTGTCTCTTGCCCTGGCTGTGTAAAAAAATGTCAAATAATGAATGAACTTGCAATATGAAATTATTAACACTGCAACATGGAGTGGCTTGTTTCATTATAGCAGAAGATATCTCTTCTGTACAACAAATACCTGATGATTCAGTATTATTTACTATACTGCAAGAACTATGAAAGAACTGAACTCTCAGTGAATGTATGATCTGCTGCAATAACCCTATGGCAGTAGGGAGTACATGGCTCTAGTGAACTACAGGAAATTTTATACATCTTGGTCTATGAGATGTAAAATAAATCTTAAGACAGAATAATGACTCCCAGATCATTATGAGTTGGATTTTCTTCACAGAGGTTAAAGGTAGAGTTCATGTTGGTTAACAACATGTCATCTGTGTGCATTCTCATGCTTGGCTGTAATCTTTACTCCCAATTCTCGTATTATTATCAGTGATGTGGATACATTGCTTCTAAAATTCTTAAAATGCCCTATCTCTCTAAGGATAATGACAAAGTCTGCGTGATCCATAGGCCGGTCATCTTCATTCTAGCCACATGAAAGCTTGTGTCACCTCTATCAACATGCTGCTGGTAGTCATGGAGAAGGCAATACTTGCTTCTTGAACTGTTCTGCCTAAAGAGCGAGCTGTAAATGTCCATACACTCTTATGTCCTCGTATAACGGACCTGTCTGTGAAGATCACCACATCTATCTCATCTGATTTGACACTGATTAGCGCACATATCTCGGCATTGATCTCTATATACAACAATAAGAAAGACAAACACTGTTCTTTGGCCACATAATGAAAAGAGCGACATTGCAGAACATCGTGACAACTGGAAAGATCAATGGAAAAAAGGTGTAGAGGCAGACCAAGAGAGATGATGCTGGATGTGCTGAAACGATGGCATGGAGAGATGTCATCAATAGAGCTGTTTCAGGTAACCAGGCTACATGATGATGATGATCTAATTCTTCTAGTTATGGCAATCTTGTTAGGGAGACAGTTTGTCTACTCTTTGTCTCCCCACAATGATTTTCTAAAATGCACTTGGGGATTGATATGCATAAATATCCATGATTGAAATAGACAGGGGAAAAAACCCACTATATATCCCATCAATAATCTGTATAATTTGAACAGGATATTGTTGTTTAAATTACTACTGCTACTTGTGTAATTAAAGCTGCTGTCATCTATTTCTTGATATTATCTTCTCTATCGTAATAATTTCCAGTTGTCAGACATTTCTAGCTAGATGATGCAATAATGTATTTGGATGGTTCTGTTCATCGTGGTGAAAGATCTGGCTGGGGATTTTCAGCTCAAGTGAATTAAAAGTTTGTGGCTAAACAAAATGGTGCTTTTCTTCATCTACAACTTCAGGCATAAGGATGGAAGTGGAGGCAATCACTGCAGCGATGAAATGAGTAGCAGAAAATTGAGTAACCAGATAGTGACAGATTCACAGCCAGTACCTCAGAAGTTTGAGAATGGTCAAATGTCATATGAGTGGATACCAAGTCACAGCACATCAACATTACAGGGACTTATGTAGATAAACAGTCTGGGATACGAAGGAGTATGAGGAAGTGAATGAACCTATTTTCTGGCGACAAAAGTGGTAGCTACAGGAACACTCGTACTGGACAAACGAAACATTCTGGAGACCATTTATAAAGGAATACTGATTGAAAACCTGAAGTTAAATGAAATATCTCCTGTAAGAATGTGTGTATCCTCTTCTAAAAGCCGGGGGTATTTTGCACATGGTGGCTGAAGAGAACTGTGATGGAGGGTGCAGGATCTGGAAAACAAGAGAGGCTAATCTGCATGAACGCACACACACACTCACACACACACACGCATGTTAGGTCTATAAATCCATAAGGGTAAGGCAAAGATAGTGAGAATAAACCAGGCAAAAAGTAACCTAGTTTCTCTTAATGGTATCCCACTCCAGAATGTGGATTCGTACACCTATTTCTGCAGTAATATATATATAACGATAGAGGAACTGGTAGAGGTGTTAGAATATGAATACAAAATACAAGAGGGGCATTCAAAGCATTAGGAAATTTTCGGAGGTGAAAATTAATTAAAACACCTGCACTAGAAATTTTTAATTCTGTTAAATCAGTACTGCTCTTTGGAGTGGAAACAGGGAGAGTAACTAAAACAATTACAAATAAACTACAATTTCATTAAACTGGTGCTTGTGCAGAATAGAAGGAATTAAAGTGGTTCACTAAAAACACTAATGGTGAGCTGGAGAGGACATGCAATAACGAAGGATAGAATGACTTGGCGTGAGTTGGTTAAGTGCCTATGCTCCATTGGGTGATAGAAAGGCAGAAGAAAAAGAATGTTGAGCTTTGGGAGAGAACTAAACCAATTCCAGGGAATACAAAGGAGAAGAAAAGTTGCTGACATTGGATAGGACACATGCTGAAGAAACCTGAAAACATTATAACTAGAATGTCTTTGCACTGGAACCCAAAGTGCATTGAACTAAAACAACCCCGCCCCCAACCAAAAATGCAGAAGGGAGCTCAACATTGAAGTTAAAAAGATTGACAGGACTTGTGGTGAGATGCATGCAATAGTAAAAGATAAGATGGGTTGGTTGATGTTCCACTGGGGAAAAAAGGCCAAAAAAAAAAAAAAAAAATCGACACACACACACACACAGTGGTACCTCAGAAATAAAATGCCTCAAAACTTGAATTTGGAATCTAAACATAATTTTCAAGCAATTTGTTTTGCTTGAGAGCTTGAACACCACCTTAGAAACCAGACACCTGGCACATGGCGATCATGCAGTTGTGCTGCAAGAGCTTTCAGCACCTTCACCAACAGGTGGGGAGAATAGATTGCAGAAGAGATTACTTCCAAGAAGCATGAAAAAAAAGCTGGAGGGATTAGCACTGCTGGTGAAAATACAAAATTTTTTTGAGAGATGGCACCCTTGTTATCAGACGTGTTAACTTATTGAATAATAACATCATTGAACATCCTAGATAAAATTACAAGTGATTGATAACACTGGAGCATTTTGAAATGCTGGCTCTCAACACAAACTTTGACCCCAAACTTTCTACAAGTAGTAAACAACTTTGATATGAAACAACATGAAAAGATTCCTGATGTTATAGTGGAAGAGGTCTCACTTTCCAAAAAGTAACCCTTCTTAATACCCTTTCCTCCTATATTCTGTGTCACAGTTTTGATCAAGATAAGTAAATACAAATATTATTATTACCCCCCGTGTGGGTTCCGGGGCCCTTTTGTGGGGAAAACAAGAATAGACCCACTGCCTTCCCAAAAGCATGTCGTAAGAGTCGACTAATTGAAGTCGGAGTGCATCTGTCTGAGAGGCAAGGAACCAGCAGTCTGCATTCAGTTGAATCAGATCTGTAAAACTGATGCACACGCAACACTCAGGTTCTGGAGCAGGACTGCAGTCCAGAAGTGGACGAACAACCAGAACTTTACACCAGAGTGTACAGCTGGTGAACGCGAAGAAGAAGAAGAAATATTACAATTTTTTCCTATATAAACAGTGTACTGTAATTGGGAAAATACATTTTAAAATTTGACATTGTTGGACCCTAGATAACTTATTGAGAGTCGCCATGACATAGCGACTAGACACAGATTGGAAGGTTGTGGGTTCGCTCCCTGGTGAAGCCAGACTTTTTAAAAAAAATGACCTTGACTTCCAGGTCAACCTAGCTATGAGTGGGTACCTGGTGCAGTCCAGGGAAGTAAAGGTGGCTGGCATGATGCTGACCACATCACCCATATTTTGCAAATTGGTCTTTAAAAAAAATAGGTCTAGCCCTATATGCCTAAAGGTGTGGAAAAGGGACCTTTACCAGATAACTTTTAAGAGTTTATTATTTTCAATTGCAACAGTTGTCTTGAACACAGACAATCTGAAATTTGTACGCTTTCTCAGGACGGAGTATGTCAAATTCTGACATACCGTTGTATATGTGTGTGAGTGTATATGTGTATTGTAAGTAAAGTAAATATTTCATTGCAGTAGCTAACCCATATTTACTGTGTGTGTTTCAGAATCAGTTACCTGCTCCCAAAATGCTTCTTCCCTCCCTATACAAGAACATTCACAAATGGAGAAGATGATGTTTGGTAACTTGGACTTCAGTTTTGTTAAACAAGAACTTTCAGATGTTTTATGTGAGGACAAGAACCAAATGTTGATCACAGTGGTGGATGAGACAGGCTGTAGCAGGAATCAGGAGATGACAGGACAAAATAACACAGTACCAGGGTTGACTAATAGTAGTAATACAACATTGCTAGAGCACAAATATTGGAGTCAAGTTTCACAAAACAAAGCCCCACTGATTGGAATTAGCACAGAATTTTCTTTGACAAGTAATAATTGTCAATTTAAACAAAGCATAGAAGAAAAAATTGAGGACAAACCAAACTTGTCTCATATTTGTGTTTCATCTGTCAATGATGCCCACTGTTTAAACAGACACAAAAGGAAACATACAGAAGACAAACCTTATAAGCCTAGAGTATGTCGTGCATCATTTTCTTATACTTCCAGCCTGAAGCCATGCAAGAGCACATATAGAGAGAAGAAATCTTACAAATGTGATGATTGTGGTGAATCCTTTTCTGAATCTGACAATCTAATAACACACCTGACAACACATACAGAAGAGAAACCTTACAAGTGTGATGACTGTGGTGCATCTTTTACACAATCTGGCAGTCTGAAGATTCACAAGAGAACACATACAAAAGAGAAACATTTTAAGTGTGAAGATTGTGGTGCATCATTTTCTTATTCTGACCATCTGAAAAATCACAAGAGAACACATGCAAAAGAGAAACCTTACCAGTGTGGTGAATGTGGTGCATCTTTTACTCACTCTCACAGTCTAAAGATTCACAAAAGAAAACACACAGGAGAGAAACCTTACAAATGTGATGAATGTGGTGCATCTTTTACTCAGTCTCACAGTCTAAGGATTCACAAGAGAACACATACAGGAGAGAAACCTTACAAATGTGAAGATTGTGGTGCATCTTTTGCTAAATCTGGCAATCTAATGACACACAAGAGAACACACACAGGAGAGAAACCTTACAAATGTGAAGATTGTGGTGCATCTTTTGCTAAATCTGGCAATCTAATGACACACAAGAGAACACACACAGGAGAGAAACCTTACAAATGTGAAGATTGTGGTGCATCATATTCTCAATCCAACCATCTGAAAAATCACATGAGAACACATACAAGAGAGAAACTTTTTAAATGTGAATATTGTGATGTATCATTTTCTAAATCTGACCATCTGAAAAATCACAAGAGAACACATACAAGAGAGAAACCTTACCAATGTAATGAATGTGGTGCATCTTTTATTCAATCTGGCAGTCTAAGGATTCACAAGAGAACACATACAGGAGAGAAACCTTACAAGTGTGATTTGTGTAATGCATCTTTTACCATATTTGGCACTCTAAAGACACACAAGAGAACACACACAGGAGAGAAACATTACAAATGTGAAGATTGTGGTGCATCATTTTCTAAATCTGACCATCTGAAAAATCACAAGAGAACACATACAAGAGAGAAACCTTACCAATGTAATGAATGTGGTGCATCTTTTACTCATTCTGGCAGTCTAAGGATTCACAAGAGAACACACACAGGTGAGAAACCTTACACATGTGATGAATGTGGTGCATCTTTTACTCAATCTCACTGTCTAAGGATTCACAAGAGAACACATACAGGAGAGAAACCTTACAAATGTGAAGATTGTGGTGCATCTTTTGCTCAATCTGGCAATCTAATGACACACAAGAGAACACACACAGGAGAGAAACCTTACAAATGTGATGAATGTTGTGCATCTTTTACTAAATCTGGCAATCTAAAGACACACAAGAGAACACACACAGGAGAGAAACCTTACAAATGTGAAGATTGTGGTGCATCATATTCTCAATCTGACCATCTGAAAAATCACATGAGAACACATACAAGAGAGAAACCTTATCAGTGTGATGAATGTGGATCGTCATTTTCTCAGTCTGTTGATCTGAAGTCACACAAGAGAACACATACAGGAGAGAAACCTTACAAATGTGAAGACTGTGGTGCATCTTTTACTAAATCTGGCAATCTAAAGACACACAAGAAAACCCACATAGGAGAGAAACCTTACAAATGTGAAGATTGTGGTGCATCATTTTCTAAATCTGACCATCTGAAAATTCACAAGAGAACACATACAAGAGAGAAACCTTACCAATGTAATGAATGTGGTGCATCTTTTACTCAATCTGGCGGTCTAAAGATTCACAAGAGAACACATACAGGAGAGAAACCTTACAAGTGTGATTTGTGTAGTGCATCTTTTGCCATATTTGGCACTCTAAAGACACACATGAGAACACATACAGGAGAGAAACATTACAAATGTGAAGATTGTGGTGCATCATTTTCTAAATCTGACCATCTGAAAAATCACAAGAGAACACATACAAGAGAGAAACCTTACCAATGTAATGAATGTGGTGCATCTTTTACTCATTCTGGCAGTCTAAGGATTCACAAGAGAACACACACAGGAGAGAAACCTTACACATGTGATGAATGTGGTGCATCTTTTACTCAATCTCACTGTCTAAGGATTCACAAGAGAACACATACAGGAGAGAAACCTTACAAATGTGAAGATTGTGGTGCATCTTTTACTAAATCTGGCAATCTAAAGACACACAAGGGAACACACACAGGAGAGAAGCCTTAGAAATGTGATGATTGTGATGCATCATATTCTCAATCCAACCATCTGAAAAATCACATGAGAACACATACAAGAAAGAAACCTTACTAGTGTGATGATTGTGGATCATAAATTTCTTAGTCTGTTGATCTGAAGTCACACAGGAGAACACATACAGGAGAGAAACCCTATAAATGTGATAATAATGATGCATCATTTTTCTAAAGCTGACCATCTGAATTATCATAAAAGAACACATACAGAAGAAAAACCTAACAAGTGTGATTTTTGTGGTCATTTTTTACTCGGTCTGGTAAATTAAAGAGTCACAAGAGAGCACACACAGGAGAGAAAACTTGCAAGTGTGATGATTGTGGTGCATCTTTTACTCAGTCTGGCCATGTAAAGATTCACAAGAGATCACATACAAAAGAGAAACCTTACAAGTGGTATGGTTGTGGTGTATCTTTTACTTCATCTGACCATCTAAAGAAACATAACAGAATATATCTATATTAATAAAAGAGGTTAATTTTCTGATGTTGTAAGCTAAATGGAAACTACTGAACCGATTGCTTTCAAATTTGCACACAACATTGCCTTTGACTCCAGGCATGAATTTTTTTCAGAAAATCGCACAAACCACGAACGACGTAGCCCCAGCAACGGTCAAATCATTATTTGTTTCGTTGCCAGCCCGGATTTGTTTTTATGTGATCGGCCATATTTGACTGCTGAGCTCTTATCGAACTTTGCATTATTATATAATTTAATTTCCACTATTTGCTTGAGTGTTTGGTAGCGTAGTTGGTAACTATTCTGCCTATCATGCAGGAGACCTACTTTCGATTCCCCGCTAGGTGATATAAATTTTTTTTAGCCCTTAACTGGGTGGCTGGCACGTTGTGTTGTGGTTTATGGCTAGGCTGCGATATCTACGCCTTTTTCGGTTTTGGGGTTTACAGCTAGCCTGTGACAGTGGGGACGTGATGCTCAATGGTAATGTCATAGGTAATCTTCGTTCGCCCTCGAGAGGGCCTTTGGCACGTTGTGTTGTGGTTTACAGCTAGGCTGTGATATCTAACCTAAACTCTTCAGTCGTCGGTAGTAAAGTTGTAAGTATGTCATCCTTCTGGTATTCGATTCTTGCTGGGTGGTAATTGTTCTTTTTTCCCTAAAAGGGTGGTTGCCACATTGTGTTGTGGTTTACAGCTAGGCTGCGATATCTGCGCCTTTCCCCCAAAGACATCTGATTTCAGTTAAGTCCTCATTAGCCTCCCAGTGACGCTTCTCGATCAAAAACTATTCGGGGATGACAGAAACTGTTAACTAAGACGGCTTACAGTTTAGTTTAGTTTGGGTCGACACAGATGCCAAGGTCAGGTAAAAAATGTTACTTCGGACAGGGAGAGATGACGGGTGCGGGATATTTTTTTGCCAGGTGATGATTTTTCAGTCCTTCGCAGAGGGAGAAATGACTGCGTCGAGGGGGGGGGGGGGTATGACAGACACTGTTAGCTGAGAGCTATCTTCTTTCCTCTCCATTTCACCATTCTGGGCCACAACAACGCGTGGCCGGGTACAGCTAGTACAGAATAGAAACCTTACAAGTGTGATGATTGTGGTGCATCTTTTACTGAATATGGCAATTTACAGAGACACAGGAGAGAGACCTTACAAGTGTGATGATTGTTGACCGGGTTAGCCTTCCTGGTTAGTTTCTGGGTACATGGCAGACTCATTGTTGTGTGGTCATCTTTATTTCCCAGGTCCAGAGAGGCCACATAATGCTGATCAACCCTGAAGAGAAGGCATGGGCAGAACAAGAGCATTCCCTGCCATCCATGGTGGCTTTCACAAATGCAGAGCTAATATATGGTGCTCTGGTACTGGGCTCACCCAAGGAATTTTCACGTCCTGCATATAACTGTTTAACCTCACTTCCATATATTGAACATCTCATACATCATGGGCTATCTTTTTTATAGCCAACAGTATGCAGCCTGCAGACCTGGGATTTTTTTTACCTACACCACAAAATGAGTACTTTGCTTCTTTTGCATATAAGACTTCTACTGCAGCGGACTTCCTCATCCACTATAGTTTGACATGGTTTACAAGCTCTGCATCTATAGGGACTATCAGCTCAGAGAATCCCGGACAGTTTTATTCTTCTTATACCTTCAAATGTCAGTGGGAATATATTTAAAGAAATCAGCAGTCAACTTGAGGTTGTTGACATCTCCATACAGTTTATCCTCAAAAGTTGCGGGTGTTAGCCAAAATAATTTACTAATTTCCACAATTTATTTTTATCTTTGTCCAAGTTTAGGCTTTCTGGGTTTTTTTGACAAGTATTTCTAGTTGTTTGATTTCATGTTCTTTTGAATTTTGCTGAGATGGCTTTCAGAGACATGCTTGATTCAGTTGTTTTCTCTCTCTCTGCTGTCTTCCTGGCCTCTTCGACTTTTTCCTCAAGGATCTGCAGTTCTTTGGTCCAGTATGGTTTGTAATTTTTCCTCGCACCTCATGGCATTCACTCATATGCTGCCTGCAGTATTGCTTTCTTTAGACTTCCTACTATTGTCTTCATGTTGCCATGTAGTGTGTTTATGTTTTTACAATACTCGTCTGTCAGCAAATCAAATTTATCCCAATCAGCTCATTTGTAATTCCATCGAGGCAACGGTTTCTGCTCTTGTGGGACATAATCCATATTTACAACAAGCTTTACTGGTCTGTGATCGCTACCTGCTAACTGATCTAGTACACTGTGAAGAATATCTCCTGTGCAGAAGGCAAAGTCAGGAGTGGAAGATTTGCACCATCTTCTAGAGTAGAAGCTGGGTTTGTCTTCTGGTTTGTTAAATTAAGATTGGAGTCCATTTTCCAGTCCTACACTTCATCTCCTCTGGTGTCAGTATCTGGGTATCTCCATCTTTCTGGGCAACTATTAAAGTCTCCAACCGCAATGCAGTTTGTGTCATTTATTTCCATTCTTGAAAGTGCAAAATCTTTGTTTGCTGTGCTATATAAATCGTATATTCTGATTTTCTCCTCCCTAATCATGATATCAACGCCTATAATTTCTGATTCGTTATTTGAGTTCACAGCTACTTCACTGCTTGGTGTGGAGTTTCGAATAAATATTAGAACTCCTCCTTTGTGCCCTTCTTGGTCACAGGGTATAGCGTGATATCCTCTGACAGAAAATATATGAGGGGCATTGATGTGTGTTTCTTGGATGCAAGCGACATCAATTTTGTCTTTATGAAGACTGTTTGTTAGATAAAGTTTTTTATTTAAAATTCGACAGCATTCAACTGTAGTATGTTGAATGTCCTTGATATTTGGTCAATAGTTTTTACCCTAATGACCTGTGTCTTGACTCCACAGCACAGGGGTAGGTGCCCATCAGTAGTGTTTGGTGGATCCCTTCAAGGCAAGGAACCCGGCACTATCTCTTCTTCTTCTGCGTTCGACATCAGTCATGCTTAACATTGAGTCCCGTCTGGGTCACAAATAGGAATGTGCGTTTAAGGTTGCCACCGGTCCCCCATAGCTTCTCTTGCAATGTGGCTCCCTTGGCCAGATCCACAGTCTTTGCTGGGAGAGGTTAGGGCAGTGCTGCAGTATGTTCTCAGGGGTCTGTCTTTCTGCTCCACAATCACAGGCAGCAGATTCTTTTATGCCTATCCTGTACAGGTGTGCTCGAAGACCACAGTGTCCAGTTCGAAGTCTAAAAATTGATGTTTGTTCTTTTCTGTTGAGTTTGTTTATGCTGTCACTCTCTGGTCTGTAATCTCCATTCTGCCTTCTCCACTCCAGCTTGAAAGACTACTTTAGCGCTGTTTTGGTTTCCTTGTAGCTGTGTGATGGATGAGGTTGTGGGAGATTACTCCGTTTTTGTCAACACATCTGCTCTCTCATTTCCGTAAATACCACAGTGGGCTGGTATCCACTGCAAGACCAGTTCTGCTTCCTTGGAGAGTAAGCCAATGTTGGTCCTTAGATCTCCAATTAGTTTGTCTTGTTTTTGCTTGATAATGCTTGGAGAACAGACAATGAATCACTAAGAAAAACAATTTTGTGCCCTCTGTGCTCTTGAGTGATTAGATGTTGGACTGTAAAAAGGAGGGCAGTTGCCTCAGCTCTAAAGTTAGTGCAGATGTCACCTGCTGGTAGAGAGAGAGTTTCTGCTCTACTGCTAGGGGTTTAATGGATATTCCACAATCCGCCTTTCTGACTGCATCTGTAGTAGAGCTGTCACTGGAAACCTGGGTCCAAGTGGTGTTGGGATACTTCTCATCAAGCATAGCAAGAGCCAGGGTTCTCTGTTGTGTCTCCGTCTGGGCATCTTTTGAAGTGATCCCTGGTACCTTTAGGACTACATTTGCTTTCTCTGGCTTGCTTGTCCATGGTTCTGGCCTAAGTTTTTCGCACAGTGCAACATCTCTTTCAAGCAGATCTTGGTGCTTGTCTGAAACAGTTCTCTTGCAAGGTGGTTGGAG